>SNQJ01S0014619.1:0-26806 GCA_010110895.2 Picea sitchensis
TAACCACTGTTACAGCCATCATTGCAGCCCCTTAACAGCCCTCAAACTGTCCATAAAACCACCCAACACTTGTATTAGGAAAACTAATATCATTATATGCTAGAGTGTTTGTTCAATTCCCTAATTTAAATACTTTTTTGAAGTGGTTTTGCTGCTGTCATAATTATTATTTTACTGCTGTTGCAAGTGTTTTGACAGCCTATTCAAGTCACTTATTGACTTGTTTGAAATCTTGAAATTGTGAGTGACAAAGTACTATCAAACTTGCAAAGTCTTTACATCATTTTTTGTCATCATAGCTTGCGATCTCTAGACATATTTGCTGCTGCTATACATTTCATCTTTTAGTGTTTCAGTAGCATATTTATATGTTGAAGTCACTGATTTGAAACATTGATATCACTGCTTACTACTAACGTTTGCTATTTGATTGGTAAAGGGCAGGCACCATTCATTTTCTTTTCCTTTGCCCCCTTTAAACTTTACCAAGTGATTTCTTTCCTTGAGTGACCTAGAGAGAGGGGTGCGTTTTATCTGGTCTTTTTACCCTTCATCAACCAACTAGGTCTTGGGATGCCCCTTGGAGTGAGTTTCTTCTCCTCCTAAATAGAAAGAGGTATCCTATTGGGGTGACAGTGATAGGACTACCTCCGTGTTACGTCAATCTAGGTCTACTTGCCTTTAGGCTTTGGGCAAGTATAGATTGTGCGATAAAATACTTCTCTACATATCTTGATGCATTATCTTCCATTTAGTGTCATTGTTGAGGGATATTTTACACACTTGGGGTGAAGTTGCATGGCAAAGTTGTATATTTAGAACGAGGATGACATCATAGGCACATTTGTTCGAGGTCAAGGAGCCTATTTGAGGAGAGCGCTACACTTTCTAAAGAAGATTTGTCATTGCACATTCTCAAGGGAGCACCTTTTAAAAGGCATGCTGATAATATCTTGATTGGTCAAAGGGTCAAAAGGAGGAATGCGCAAAAGAAGAGGAGCGCTCCACCTTCTTTGGGATTTTTATTGATATTTTTAGAGAAAAGTTGCTAGAAGATCTCCCATGAAGAACACCATACTTAGAAGATAATTCTAGTACTTATTTAATGATGGATCCATAACCTTCTAGGGTATTCTCTATTGTTGAAATTAGTGCAGTTACAAGAGCCATTCTCCGGGAGGATGGCATAAGACCCTAGCTGAGATCTAGGGCCCCCAGTACACTCCTGGGGTTCTTGGTTTGGGACCAAGTAGTTTGAGCCATGGCGAAAGACCCTAGTGTGGCCCCCCAGTGTATTACTGGGGTTCTTGGTCAAGGACCAAGAAGTAAGTCCCTAGATGTGTTCTATGGCCCCTGGATGTGTTCCAGGGAATCCTTGCTTGGTGCTTGGATTGATCCTTGGATGTGTTCCTTGGTGGTTGATGATGTGAGCCCCTAGATGTGTTCTAGGGCCCCTGGATGTGTTCCAGGGAATCCTGGCTCTGTGCTTGGATTGATCCTTGGATGTGTTCCTCGATGGTTGATGATGTAAGTCCCTAGATGTGTTATAGGGAATCCTTGCTTAAATGCTTGGGTTGATCCTTGGTCTTGTACCTTGGTGGATTAAAGACCCTAGATGTGTTCTAGGGCTCCCAGATGTGTTCTAACTTCTAGGGTACCCTAGTCTTGGACTAGATAGTTCTTGGTTATGTACCAAGATATGATGATGTGTGATCTTCTTCCTCTCTCCCGGGATGGTCCATGAGACCTAGGAGCAGCCACGAAGATGGACATGACCACATCATGGATGTTTCCTCTTATGCAGTGATGATAAAAGTTTATAAGCCATTATGAGACTTATGTGGACATGTTTTGCCATTGAAAAGGACCCCCTTGACTTTGTCTTTTGTTCCCCTCTTGCTTGATCTTGTTTCCTTTCTTGTTTAATGTTGTGTTGGGGTTTTATAAGTCACTTTGACTTATTTGACTTTTAATTAATATTTTTATTATTAAAATGTCATTATTTAATTGTTTTAATTTTAACCCTAACCCCTTTCATAACTATAAAAGAAACCCTCCCTCTAGCATTCTTTTATACACACACACTCTCTCCTCTCCTTCTAGTCTGATTTTTGCTGCGGCTACCTCAGATTATTTTTTTTTCTTGGTTGTGGTATGGCTTCCTTAGTGGACTTTCTCCTTCAGATTTTTGAGGTATTGTTTGGACACTTGTTCTTCTATTGGCTGGGAGCTTCAATCTGTTTTTGTCTGCTGGTTGTGAGGTGCTACAGACCTCTCCTTGACTGTCTCTACATGCTACGGATTCCTTTGACTGCCGTGGACTTCACTTTGGCTTCCGTGGACTGTTCCCTTGGGTGTCTAAAGGAGCTGTGGACTGCTGTAGGTACTGCGGCCCTTTCTTTGACCTCACTGTGGGCTGCCGCTGTGTGTGTGAGGGTACGGTGACCTCCATTCCTCTTGCTGCCACTGTATGTTGAGGGTGCCACTTACCTGTCAGCTTGTTGGCTCCTCATCCTTGCTTGCTGGTGCTCTTTGCTGTCCCTATTTGCTGGTGCATTCCCTATTGAAGGGTTTCTCTTTGCTGTCCCTATTTGCTGGTGCATTCCGTCTTGAAGGGTTTCTCTTTACTGTCTCTATTTGTTGGTACCTTCTTTGGCTTGAAGGGTTTTGTTGCTATAGCAAATTACAGTTCAGTTTGGACAGTTTGTTGTGGGTGTTTGCATCAACTCTGTATGTGGTCCTGGTATTGTTTGGACACTTGTTCTTCTATTGGTTGGGAGCTTCAACTGTTTTTGTCTGCTGGTCTAGAGGTGCTATGGACCTCTCCTTGACTGTCTCTACATGCTACGGATTCCTTTGACTGCCGTGGACTTCACTTTGGCTTCCGTGGACTGTTCCCTTGGGTGTCTAAAGGAGCTGTGGACTGTCAGGTACCGCTGCCTTTGACTCCTCACCGGGTATCATTACTGTGTGTGAGGGAATGACCTCCATTCCTTGCTCTGCTGATCGTATGTTGAGGGTGCTAATTATAATTCGGCCGCCTTTGTTGGCTCCCTCATCCTGCTTGCCGGTGCTCTTGTCGCCCCTATTTGGTCGGGTGCATCTCTATTGAAGGGTTTCTTCACGTCTCCTATTTTGGTCGGGTGCATTCCGCCTTTGAAGGGTTTCTCTTTAATCGCTCCCTATTTGCTGGTACCTCTTTGGCTTGAAGGGTTTTGCTGCTGTAGCAATTTACACTTCAGTTTTGGACAGTTTGTTTTGGGTGTTTGCATCAACTCTGTATGTGGTCCTATTATCCCATATCTAGGATAACTAGTAGATTATGTCTTGAGGCCCATGTGTCCTAGACATGGAGTACCGAGCAGATTGACGTGAGCATGCACAAGGAGGCCCATCTTTTCTTCTTTCTCTTCTCAGCTGCATTTGTCCCCCTGGCTGCAGCTAGCAGCCCTATCACCAATGGCTTGGACTTGCACGGAGAGGACTCTTGCTCCATGAGGTAATCACCTTGGTCCGAGGTATCATGGTATGTGTCATGTTTGATCGTTATAACCTCCTTATATATGCATTAGGTTCCTTTCTATTCTGATGACCCGCTTTCTTGATCTTGCACTAATCCACTTGACCATTGTTAGTGATTGATGGGTGACTTAGTAAGTTGATATCATGTGGGTTTTGCTAGCCACTGGTGGGATTTGCGTAGCCATCGCTCAAGCCCCCACCATTTTATCATTATTTTACATCTTAAGTACCCTCAGACATCTATCCCATTCTCTAATCCTGGGCCATTGGGATGACCTTTGAGGGCTGCACCTTGTCTTGTGGGAAGAAGGGGCTAAGGCCCAGAAGGTAAAAACAAGCCCGTAAAAGATAAAATCCATAGGAAATAAACCTAGAGATGCTAAAAACAAAGATCCCCGAGAAGGAAATAAAAAAAGCCTCTCATAAGAAACTAAAGGGACCCTAAGAAAAATAATAAAACAAGACCCAACTAAGAGGATGGGGAGGTCTCACCCATGAGCCAATCTATTATGTTCATAGGTACCAAACAGCATGACATTGCCATTATCCGGTCACCACACTAGGCGTTGACCTTTTTTTGCATGGCCAAGGGAAAGGGTCTCATCAATGCAGCCAACCTTATCATTTCTGCAAGGATACCAGTGGGTAACTAATCACAAATTGGTCACTGCCAAAGGTCCCTTTTGGTCAGTCCTTGAAGCAAAAAAGAAAGAAAAGCAAATAAAAGAAAATAAATAATGAAAAATGCATCCATGATCTGGGTACAACTCTCGGGCCTCTTACAGTTGCTAATCACAAACAACACTCTGCCTATTCACTGCGGACTCAGACATCCCTAGACCACACACACCATAGAAACACATGGCTTTGGAATAATCTTCCTCGAGGGAAACTTTCTTCCATCTCTTTGTGGGTATTGCTAGCTCAATAGGTTGTTCTCGTTGGTCTCTGCCTTGTATAGTAGATCTGTGTAGTCTCTTTGAGCTCTTAGATGATATGTTAGGATTTTATGTACGTATTTGATAACTTAATGATGAAATATGATTTGTACCGCTACATCCTCGGTGGACTCATTATCTACGGAGGGCGAAGTCTCTTTGATGTGCGGTGGACCATACCCATGGACAAAAATTAAAATCTTATTAATAAGGGGATAAGTATCAGTTTGACCTCCATGGGGTCAAGAGCCCACATGGTTATTGTTGGGATGGCGTAGGCGTGACAACGGCGTGTGATGAGCTCCTCGCATGAAGAAGAAGTTAGCGACGTCAGCACGGGGTCACTTTGGCGAGATCGCATCGAAATCACCCAACGCGCATGAGGATTGTTTTGGATGGACTGGACGTCACCCAGTAAGCAAGTCGGACGCCTGGAGCATGTGGCGTTGTGTGTCGGGATCATTTGGCATGTGTGCTAGCTTGCAGGAGTTCTGGGGCACAACGCTTTTGCTTGTTGGATGATGATTTTGCCCTGAAAAGGCCAACGTCTCCCTCATGTAAGGGCCCTCATCCCCCTTTTAGCTCATACTATGACATTTTAGCATTTAATGTAAAACAACATAATATTGTTAGTCACCCTTGTCGACTGTTTTAATGACCCATTTTTGTAATTAAAGGTGATTTGATAATATAAAAGAGAGGATCGCTGTCCTCATTTTAAGGATAACACAACTCACTCTCTGTGAGAGAATCATTTTTGGCCCTTTGTTTTGTATTGGCTCTGAGTTGAGGCGGCCACACCTTGTGGAGGATCATCTTTGGCATTGTTAGGGTGTTTTCTATCATTGGAAGGTTTACAACTAGGGTTTGATAAGCTCTCTCATCGGGATTTTTGTAAGTGTATTTTCATGCAAACTTCTTACTTGAATGGTTGTAGGTTAAATATCTTACATGTGCTGGTTACATTGTCATTATTATGTTTAATCTTGAAACCCTAGGTGGCAAGCACACAAGTAGGTCCTGTTTCATGTCCCCATGATAGAAGACTTTTTAGCTATTGATTGGTTAAGAGGTCCCAGTCTAGCCATTGCTACAATTCAGTTCCCCTTTTCTCTCTCGAAAGCTAGTTTCCTAACATAAGTTGAAGAAGGAAGACGCCCTAGGGCTCCACTAAGTTTACACCTTAGGGTTTTGACCTTTAGGTTTTGAAAAGCCTTGGCCCCAAAAAACACTCTAGATTTGTTTTTTTGAAGCTAGCTGCTTTTACAAAGAGTTTTTATATGGAAAGAGAGGAGCATGAGGGTCTTTGCTTAAGCAAAACACCTAATGAGCCTCCCCTTAGGGTGTTGGACTTCTGCTGGCCCCTCGGCCACTGGCATTCATTAAGCCTAACTCTCCCCGGCCCCAGACTTAGATCCCAAGCTCTTAGCCTTACTCCTTGACTCCCACTCTAATTCCTACACTAGTTTAAATTGCAAACGTTGAGTCTTTTGTGTTAAAACAATCTTCCAAACTTCTAAAACTTGAAACCCTAACTAACCCTGTACACCTACTAACCCCACCTCTATGAAGATCATGCCTACTGAACTCTTATCGGTATAGTGCTATGGGTTAAAGGTCATCTAATGATAGACATAGAAGTGTTGAATATTTTCCTTAGCTTATTTAGCAAAACGTTCACTTATTTGTCTAGCTAAAATAGGGCTAGTGTCACCTTTTAGCAGGTTTGATGCAACAACAATATATGTGAGCATATTTATGGTGTTTAATGCATTGTGATAAATCTGCTGGTTGATTTTGTACATTGAATGGTCTATCATTTGTATTTATCGGGATAATATTATAAGCTATAAGATTTATTGTAAATCATTGACTTCGGCTAATAATTACATTTATTTATGTGTATATTTGATATTGATAGTCATCGACATTTGAAGCATTAACCACTATTTGCATGTATTAGTTTTATTGTTTGCTTGTCTCGCAAACAGGTGCTTCATCAAGGGTTCATCTTCTTCACTATCTCTATAAGACCGCGGAAGGGAAAGCCTACTTTGGACCCTAGAGCCTTAATCCCTTGATCCTTTCCTTCAATACCTGCATTACTAGGGATGTCTCCTTTGGGATTAGCCACCCTAGATAGAAAGAGCCCCCCATCGAGGTGACAGCTATGTGGAAGCTCCCTGCTACTGGCTTGGTCCATACCTTCCAGCCGCTTTGACCTAGACTACAAACTAGCGATAACATTTTGGCACCGCTGTCGGGAACACCGAGTCAACTTTCCTCAACGACAAACCTTGGTACGCTCCTTGCCTCAAAGACCTTTTCTACAAGCTACCCGGCAACTCCACTACAACTTTTCCCCTATTCTTTGTTAGTTTCAAGAAAACTACCTGGCAACTACATTGTTGACGAAGTCAACAATTACTTCACAATGGGATCCCTGGAGCTATAAACCTTAGACATGAGCAAAATCCCAAGATACCCAAGACAAATGCCCTCTATTTCCAAGAGATGGTTCCCTAAATTCACCGGTGGCAATGGGGAAAGAGTCGACTTTCATATGAGTGAATTTTATTCTTAATTTATGCTCCACCCTCACGATGAGAGGTCAGATGTTGTGATGAAACTTTTTTCAAAGACCCTTCATGGAGATGCTAAGAAGTGGTATGATAACCTTCCTAATGCCTGCATCACCTCTATGAACCGGGCTTTGAAGAAGTCTTTCTGGAAGAATGGGCATCTAATCGAGGACATCCTCGCATTCGTAAATCTTTCGAGGATATTACAAACAAATTGAGAATGAAACCCCATTTGATCTTCGAGTAGGTTTGAGGGCACTCTACATCAGATTCCTAAAGCCCATCGTCCCGGAGAAGAGTATGTTGTCCATCTCTATACCCATGCATTCTTGGCACACCTAGGTTTGCCCTCAGTAAAAGGGCCCCAAAGTCATTAAATGAAGCTTATGGCATGGCTAAAGAAATTGAACATAATATCTTCATCGTGGATGAAAGACCTCTTCACTACGAGTACTCTTACTAAGGAAAGTGTGTACTCCCATGAAAAATTTATCGATGACTTCCAAGAAGAAGGAAAACAAACCATCATTCAACATAGGATGATTGAAGACATGGTTGAGGAAACTGAACTGAGTAAAATGATGAAGTATCAATGTGTGTGCCTCCTCCCATGAGGCAATCCAAGAGCCCTTCTCCTGCACAACAAAAGGAAATGAGGTTAGTTGCTTTCCTAGGGATTCCAATCACACCTTGTTCCATGATTCAAAAGATGAGGAGGGAAATGGAGCCTTGAACTAAGTGGATGTTCCTTTTTGTGCAATCAAAGACAAAGAAGTAATTCATGATGATGAGGCATTAACGCATGCTGAAAACACCAAAACCATATCTAAACCTGCAGATGAAGTAAGGAACATTAAGTTACCCTCCTCCCCTAGTTTTGATGATGCTTTAATTTTATGATGAAGAGGAGAATGAATTTCCAGATTTTTCAAACCCTGCATGTTATGACACAAATAGTGCATTACTTATTGATAACATTGATGAGTTCATACATTGCTTGGGAGTAACGAGGGTGGGATATAGTTGGTTATGATGCATATCCCATCTATGACATAGTATCATCTTCGAGTTCCTTGCAATTACCACAAATGCATTACTTCCTTTGACCAGCTATAACAAGGAGATGAGGTTTTCTACCATCCAAAGGACCCGGCGGATGACCCAGCATCTTTATGATTTTCACACCTTGAGGACTCTTCGATGACTCTTCCTTACTTGGACTCTTCATGAAGATGATTGCCAACCACCTACTCAACTCAGATTTTACACAAGTAAGGACATTGTTTGGCCCAAAGAAGGTTTCTCATGACCTTTCACCCCAACCACCAAGTTATTACTTTAGCATGCTTTTCCATTAAAGGTGTAGTTGGAAATACCTTTTTCATGTTGAAATTCCTCTTTGGCAACCCCAGACCTAAGGGGGTTGGTTGGTAATAAGTAGCCCCCAATCGCTTTTCAACTTTCCCTTGGTATCTGCTACTGCCTACTAAACCTTTTGTCATCTTTCCTTGACTCTAGAGCGCGAGGATATCCTAGGTAACTGGGCCATGTGACTTTGGAGTCCTGCTTTCCTAACCTTGTATTTTCTGGCGACCCTTCTTGGATAGGATTGGAGAGTACTTTTCTGAGATGGATCTCGCGTGATTTTATCCCTCCCAACTACTTCCATGAGTTAGATTAAGGACCTGCTCCTCATGATGATATATATTCTAATCCTCGTTAATCTTTTGTGCTTGATTTGTCATCGCTTTTATTTTATGATGAAGCACAAAGGCGTGTATCGAACGCTATTGGATTGGCTTCACGGGTTGTTTGACTATACCAACATACGACCAACAGGTAAGTACAGGTAAAAAATTTACTTTCATCTTCTTACTCATTGATTGCTTTATATATATATATGTTTATATTATTTTATAAGGGTACTACCCCACCCAGGTTGTCAGATGCTTTCTTTGTTGGCGGAGCAAGTCTACGTGTTTATTTAGATTGGTCAGGTTCCCTATGCGCTTCATACTAGCAATACATGTCCCCTCGAAGTTGAGCTGCATGTTATCCCCTATATTCAGGGATAACTCAGAAGATCATGTCTCGAGGCCCACAGTCCCAGACATGGAGTACCGTGAGCAGGATTGAATTTGGAGCATGACACCTTCCTGAGGGCTCCATCTTGTTTCTTCTTCGCATGCATTTGGTTCACAACAGTTAAAGAAATTCCCATCACCACTCGCCAGCCTTTGACTCAGACGGAGAGGACTCTTTGCTCCATGAGGTAATTGGTCCGAGGGTATCATGGTATGTGTCATGTTTGATCATATAACCTTCTTATATATGCATTAGTTCCTTTCATTTCTGATGACCTTTGATCTACACTCAATCCACTTGACCATTGTTGGGGTGATTGATGGGTGACTTAGTAAGTTGATATTCATGGGTTTTGGTTAGCCACTAAGGGGAATTTGCGTGAGCTATCATTCTGGCTTCCCCACCATTTTATCATTTTACATCTTATACCCCGTGACACATCTATCCCATTCCCTAACAACCGACCATTAGATGACCTTTGAGGGTTGGCACTTTGTCTCAGGAAGAAGGGGCTAAAGGCCTGGGGTAAAAGTAAAATGTAAAGATAAAAGCCATAGGAAATAAAACCTAGAGATGTTTCTACTAGGGGATCCCCGAAGGCAATAAAAGGCCTCGATAAGAAACTAAAGGGACCCTAAGAAAAAATAATAAACAACAAGACCTAACCAAGAGGATGCAGGTCTCACCCACGAGCCGACCAATTATGTTCATAAGTATCCAACAGTATGACATTGCCATTATCCGGGCATCAATGCCTGTGGTGCTTGACCTTTGCTGCATGGCTAAGGAAAGGGGGGCCCAGCCAACCTTATCATTTCAGAAGATATCTGGTAACATCACTGGTCACTGCCAAGGCACGTCCTCCCCGGTCGCACTCAGGCAAAAGAAAGAAAAGCAATAAAAGAAAATAAAGGCAATAAAGTATTTTTGGAAAAATGTATCCATGACGGGTACAACTAGCATCCTACAAAGGCACCCACAAACAAAAACCTACCCCTTCCTTTGGTCTTCATCAGTGGATCTGACATCCCTAGACCAATTCTACCTCATGTAACATGGCTTTGAATAATCTTCCTCGGTGGAAACTTTCCATCCTTTGTGGTATTAGCTCAATAGGTTATTATGTTGGTCTCTTCAACTTTGTATAGTAGATCCGTACGTCTTTGAGCCTTAGATGATATGTTAGGGGATTCTTATGCATGTATTTGATAACTTTAATGATGAAATATGATTTTGTAATTGCTATGATCCTGAGGGACTCCATGAGCCCATTGAGGGTGTAGTCTTTGATGTGCGTGACCATACCCGACAAACAGGCACCAGCGGACCGGTACACATGGAGATATAATTAGTTCGGACCTCCATGGGGATCAAGAGCCCATCAGGTGGTTGTTTGGATGGTAGAGGCAGGACAACGATGTGATGAGCCCTTGCATGAAGAAGAAGAAGCGGGACGCTCCATCGGGTCACTTTGGCGTAGATCGGGTTTGTAGGGGGGAATCTGCCACCCAATCGCATGAGATGATTGTTTTGATGGATCTGGACGCCACCTGTAAGGGCCGGGACGCTTTCCTGAGCATGTGGCAGCAGGCCGTGGGATCATTTGGCACTCTGTAGTACTAAATGTGAGCCCCAGAGGGGCCAACGCTTTGCTTCTTGGATGCTGATTCTGTCTAAAAAGGGCCAACCGCCTCCCCGTGGCGGCCCTAATGCCCCTTTTAGCTCATAATCATGACATTTTAGCATTTAATGTGTAAACAACATAATATTGCTAGTCACTGTTTATCAAGCTTTAATGACTCCTATTTTGTAATTAGGTCATTTGATGATATAAAGAGAGGACGCTGCCTCTCCTCATTTTTAGGGATAACACAACTCACTCTCTCAGGAGAGTATTACTTTAGTCTCTTTGTCTCTTTGTATTCTGGTTTTGGAGTTGAGGCGCTTACACTTGTGGAGGATCATCTGCATTGTTGTGGTGTTTTCTGTATCATTGGAAGGTTTATGTGGCTCTGATAAGCTCTTCATTGATTTGTAAGATGTATTTTCATGTAAAACTCTTGATTGAAATGGTTGTAGGTTAAATATCTTACATGTATGGTTGGCATTGTCATTATTATGCTTAATCATTGAAACCTCTAGGTAGCAAGCACACAAGTAGGTTCCGTTTCATGTCCCCATGATAGAAGACTTTTTTTTAGCCATTGATTAAGGAGGGTTTAGCGTAGCCTTTGCTACACTAGTTCCCTTTTTCCTCGAAGTTAGTTTCCTAACATAAGTTGAAGAAGGAAGACGCCCCAGGCCTAATTAAGTTTTTACACCTAGGGTTTTGACTTAGGGTTTGAGAAAGCCTTGCCACTGGCTAACACTTTTCTTTTCTAGATTTGTAATTTTGAAGCTTGTGACTGCTTTTTGCCAAAGAGTTTCAAGGAAAGAGGGAGGAACATGAGGCCTCATTTAAGCAACACCTCTGAATGAGCCCTCCTCCCCTTAGGGTTTGGACTTCATGGCCCTGCCATTGTAGTACCATTAAGCCTAACTCTCCCGCCCTTAGATTTAGATCCTTCCAAGCTTCCTTAGCCTTACTCCTTGACTCCATTTACCCTAAGGCACTAGCCTTAGTATTGCAACGTTGAGCCTTTTGTGTTTAAACAATCTTCCAAACTTCTAAACTTGAAACCCTAACTAACCCTAGCGAATTTACTAACCCTAATTGCTAAGGATGACGCCATGCCCATTTTGGAACTCTCAATGGTATAAAAGTTAAGGTTAGAGTCATCTAACGATGTACATAGAAGTGTTGAATATCTTCCTTGGCTTATTTAGCAAAACGCCAATCTCTTTGCCCATCAAACTAACCTAGGACATACCGACGTCACCCTAGAAGGCTTTGATCTAACAACAATATATATGTCGGAGCATATTTATGGTATTTAATGCATTGTGATAATTCAAGGATTGATATTGTAATAACCTAATGGTCTATCATTTGTATTTATTGAAGAAGTAATATTATAATATAATATTTATTGGTAATCATTGGACTCTCACAATAATTACATTTATTTATGCTCATGTGTATTTCATATTGATAGTCATTGACATTTGAAGCATTAACCACCATTTGCATGTATTAGTTTTATTGTTACCTTGTCTCAAGTTCAGTGCTTCTATTGTGGTTCATCTCTTTCTGACTATCTCTCTTGGCAGTGACCGCAGAAGGGAAAGCCTACTTTGACCTTTGAGCCTTAATCTCTTGGTCCTCCTTCAATACTCCCATTACTAGGGACGTCTCCCCTTGGGATTAGCCACCCTAGATAGAAACAGAGTCTCCAACGAGGTGAGGACAATGGTGGGGAGCATCAAGCACGCCGGGCTATCCATACCTTCCAGCCTTTTGACCTAGACTACAAACTGAAAGGTATACCATTTTACGCCATTGCCTGGGAACACTGGAGTCAACTTTCTCCTCAATGACATACCTTTTGGTAAGACTCTTGCCTCAGCACTTTTTCACAAGCTTACTCACACTCCACTACAACTTTTCCCTATTCTTTGGTAGTTTCCGTGAAACTACCTGCTACTCCATTGATGACGAGCCAACAATGACTTCGCAATGGGATCCCGGTTGCTATAAAACTTTAGACATGAGCAAAATCCTGTGATACCCAAGACAAATGCCCCTCCTATTTCCAAGAGATGGTTCCCTAAATTCACTGGTGGCAATGGGGAAAGAGCTGACTTTCATATGAGTGAATTTTATTCTTACTTTATGCTCCACCCTGTCGCTAAATTTTATTCTTATTTTATTCTAGAACATTTCATTTAGATTCCTAAGACTAGTTGACTTCAAAACATTAGACTTTATTTTTTATTTTTCAAGTGAAATTACAACATAGAATTAGTGATTACCTTTCCAAGGTGGTCACCAAAGAAATGTTTTGAACCACTTCCTGCATGTTCACACTGAACCTGTGCAAGAAGTTCCTGCTCGAGCTACATTTCTCAACATGTGCCCAATTATATTGCAAGTAATTGATAATAAGAAGTAATATTTATGGAAATCATCATTTCTTAGGGTATCTTCATTGAGGAATAGATGTTTGTTAGAAAATAATTGAACAAATATTGATAGATATCTTTGGTCCTTCTACCTAAAGAAGGCATTGGGAAATCAAAGTTGTCCTTTGCCAATACTAGATGAAGATTTCAATGAATTTTTTTTTTGCCAAAACATGTAAGGATTTCTTTATTGCTTATTGAGAACCTTGAATGTTAATGATAAAGCGACTTAAGGATTTGTATATAAAATTATATATTATTACTAAAAGCTATTTATTCTCATTATAATGTACTAGTATAATTTGATCACAAATGTGACATATCAACCCTGCTTTACAACCTATTAAATAAATATTTTCTTTCCTAGATTAGACATTTTAATATCTAATGAACATATACATTCTAACAAATGCAGGAAGTGTAGGACTTGTAATGGCTGGGAGGCTTTGCGATGTACCATGTGTAGAGGTAGTGGGAAGGTGAAATATCATGTGAAGAATTTTGGGCTGAAAGAGTAATTATCTTCTCCTTCAGTTTGACTTTTTTCTAGGTCCATTCAAAAAATGTTGTATGCCTTTTCTATGGTAATGAGTTGATGTTTTTGCTAAATACTCTCTACTAAATTGAAATACTTATTGTTTTGATATTTTCTGCAGTGATGTCATATTTTTGTTACTGCATTCATGTTTTTCTTATATTGTTGTGGATCAGAACATGATCAAATTTCTTATAACATTATCAATTGAAAGAATTTAGTAGTTTTGAATCTTGATAAACCACTTTTCAAACAAGATGATTCTTTCCTTTTCGGAAGTTTGTTATTGCATAATGCATTTGACTATTCACTGTAACAAATTGATTTGCACACAGAGGATCGAATTAGGATAAGGTAATATTCCGCTTTTATCAAATTAACCTCTTCTCTTGCCATGTGTTATCACATAAAATGTCATGTCAAAATTTATATCAATGGGAAGTAAATTTCCATGTGTTGGTCCTAATCATATGCATATGCAGATGCAGATCCATGAAGACAAAGCATATTCATACTAACTTCTCCAATGAGTCAGATATTCAGCAGAAGGCAGCACCTGGTTTGAGGTTTTTTTAAAAGATGAGCAGATAGAGTGCATGTGTGGAGGAGACTCCCGTGGAACCTTAGCTATCAAGGCGGAGTGAACAAATTTGGAGAATTGGGTTAAGCTGATAGCATGAAGCTGGAGCACATGGGAGGAATTGGTCAAGTGTGGACCCAGCAGCCCTCTCAAAGAGTCAGTTGGGTAATAAAATAATAAAAAGTTGAATGTGGACCCAGCAGCTTTCTTAAAGAGTCATTGGGGCAATAAAATAATAAAATATGTTGAATGTGGACCCAGCAGCCCTCTCAACGAGTTAGTTGGGCTACAAAATAATAAAATATGTTTAATGTGGACTCAGTAGCCCTCTCAAGGAGTTAGTTGGGCAACAAATTAATAAAATATGTTTAATGTGAACCCAGAATCCCTCTCAAGGGGTTGTTTGGGAAAATAACTAATAAAATATGTGTAAAGGTAATCATTGTTGAATTAGAGAGGAAAATCATATTAAAAATGATTTTGTGAGTCTATAAAAGCAGGGGGACCATCCCTTCCAAGCTGGGGCAGATTGAAACAAAATCCCAAGGTTAGCGATAAAATGAATTGTGCTTCAAAGCTTGGAGGGTTATGCAACAATAGTAGTGTCTCCCGTTTTCTTCTCTTTGTAGAACAGTTTGTTATATTGTTGTTGTAATCAGAGCTGTAAATGAGCCAGCCTATCTCTGCTTTTCTTATGGATCATTAATCTTCTTTTGAAGAGTTCTGAGTTAACTTTAAGCAAGGAGTAGGATTGTGACCTTCTGCCAGTCCTCTACTGTTCTATGTAATGTTGGAGAGTCAATGACTGTTGTAATCAGATATGCTTTGTCCCTAGCAGGCTTGATTACTTACATGGTTAATGAGTTTGCTTTGATTATCGTGGAATTTGGCTCAATTCTAAGCACCTTTCGTTAAGCAGTAACTCAATTGCCTGATTGATTTAGTTAGTAGGTGGAAGCTCTTATGCCAGGTTGGTTATCTTGATAGTTTTCTCCATCATCACCCTAGCCCTCTTTGCGCAAGCATAGACTCCATAACCCTAAGATCAGGGCACCAGCCTTGCAAAACCATCCAATTTCAATGATCTATCTTACAAATCTCCCTGCTGTGTAATCTATCTTAATTCTTTTGTGTCCGAGCTTCATTGACATATCTGCTGCAACAACTTAGGCATAACTTTGAACCTATTTCTTCCTTAGATCAAGGTGCAACAAAAGGCGAGGTAATCTTGTCCCACAATACAATGTCAGAAGAGGCCAATGACCTTACTTGGATTAAAATGGAGCAAGTTCTGAGTGAAATTCATCTGCAGATCATGAAACCACATCTGAGACAGATAATGCTTCTGAAGATTATTGGATTTCCACTTGTTCAGAAAGGAATTCAATTATGGAATCTGCACATTCTGATGTTGAAAATGCAACTTATAAGAAGAAATATTTGAATTTTGGAGACTGTTACAAGGGCAATGGATTTGGGTGATGAGAATATCTCCTACTTGATGAACAAAGCAGCTGATTACCTCAAAATGGGAAAGCATAATGAAGGCACTGAAGAATGTGATAAGGTTGTTGAAAGGAGGATCGACGTTCAGTTTCTAAAACAACTGCTCAGGCATTGACCAGAAAAAAGAATTGCATATGTTAAGATGGCTAAATGTTCCAAAGAGTATATACTATAACCCAGAAATTGAAACTTTCCAGAAAGCAGTTACAGAACATCGTAATCCAGATACAATAAAAAAACTTACTAATGCTAAGAAAGCAAAGAGAAATCTGGAATAACAGGAACATTTTGATCCAAAGTTGGCGATTGAAGAGTGGGAGAAAGGAAATGAATGGAGAAAGGAAATGAATGCAGTATCCAAAGGCTCTAAAGGAGTAATGATTATATTGAAGCACTTGGAAGAAATCCTAATGATGCAAGGGTCTTGAATCTAATGTAACAGGGAAGTTTATCATGCGAAGCTTTGAGCTTTGCTAGAAGATCTTAAGGGTGCAAATAAGTGTATTGAGTTGGATCCATCATTCACAAAGGCTATTCAAGGAATGATGAAAACATCCAGGAGATAATAGAAGGTGAATTTGAAATCTTTTTGTATAATGAAAATGGTGGAGAGGATTCATTGGATATGCAGGTCACAGTTATTACAATGTCCATTGATGGTTACTTGGAAGACTTCACACATACCGATGTCAAGGTTTCCGACCTAAGAGACCATTGGTGGCAGCCTCAAAAGACTATGTAGTATGTACAACTTGAAGAGGAACCTTTTTAAAGCTCAGATAGTATCAGATAACACACCAACGATCTTCAACCCTACAAGGTGAATCATCCTTGAAGTGTGAGGACTTGTAATGAGCTTATGTAGGATAGAATAGGGTAGTATAGGTGTATTTAATATTAAATGTATAGGTCAGATATAGGTAGGCTAATTAATAAATGTGCAACATGACTTGTATTTATAAATACACGTGGATTGTACATTTTTTTCATCATCATTCATCTCTTATCTCATTTGAAATATTTTACTCTGAAATATTTGTTATTGTGCATAATCTACACTTGTGTTCCTTATAGGATGAAAACTTTCTGAAGTACGGGTACGAGGGTACAATGACTTCCTTTTGCAAAGGAGGTGCTGATCAGGGTGTGGATACAACGGGGGATAGAAGCATCCATGCAACTATGTATAACACACATAACGTACATATGTACAGTAATGACATGTACATGTGTGCGAGTTACCTCACACCTCATAATTTTTACATGGCCCTCATATTACATAATCACACTTATTACATGTACAAGCTATATTTAAGGCCAACGACCATTTTTAAAGCTAACGTTGTGGTGATGAAAATAGAATGTGGCATAGGAATAGATGGGAATGGGCAAATAGAAAGAGAAAGCACATGATGATTTTGTGAAACAAGATGTAAAAGAGAGGACAGTGGTTGTGGATTGAGAGACAATGGGAAATGACATGGATGATGGGAGGACAGGAAACAAGAAAGAGTGGTGGCCAACAAAGATGATAAAGAGAATATGGTTTGGATGGGAAGGGGTGTGGAAATTTTGAGAATCTGTTCTTAAGACAAATTCAGAAATTTTATGTCAATCTTGAGGTTCCCCAAGTCTATTACCTTTGAACTTCCAGCCTTAGGGCTGAATTTGAAATATAATTTACAGCAGTATACATTTCACTTCTTTCCAACCAAATACACAAGGAAACGCAAGAAAATAAACACCGAATAGTTGCACTTCAAGGGAACTATGTTTCAGCCCTTAGGGCACCTTCCGCAACATATAACAGACCTGAAAATAACTTATAAACAGAATATTTGTTACAGCCAGAAATCTTCCCTCTTAGCTTCTATATACTTTGTCAAGTCACTCAACAAAATCTGCTAAATGTTCATGATAAATCAGCATACCAAACAGGTCTGGAAACTACTACGGAGGATATGATACAAGAAAGAGTGGTGGGCACGAAAGATGATAAAGAGAATATGGTTTGGATGGGAAGGTGTGTGGAACTTCTGAGAAACCATACTTAAGAAAAATTTATAAATTTCACCTCAACCTTGAGGTTTCTTGGAACTTCCAGCCTTATCTCTTAAATTGAAATATAAATCACAACAGTATATATTTCACTTCTGTTCAACTAAATACACCAGATAGCTCAAGAGAATAAACACTAAACAATTGTACTACAAGGGGACTATATTTCCAGCCTTTAGGGCACAATCCCCAACATATAATATATCTGAAATTTATAGACAACAGATTTGTTACAGCCGCAAATCAGCCCTCTTAGCTTCTATAGATTTGTCAAATCACTCAACAAAATCTGCTAATTTTTCATGATAAGTTGGCATACCAAAAATCCCTAGAAACTACTCATCATCATGAGGATGTAAGCTGAAAATCAGATTGGAAAGTACACAAAGTTTGGACAGCAAGTACACTTCATATATACATAAGAATGACATTACAAGTACATACCAATAACTTATCATAAGCTGGTACAAGATAGTCCTTCAAGTTTATCACAAGCTAGGACTCTCCAATGCTTCTAAACCCTAGCTAGGGGACCCACCATCAATAGAAAACCCTAACTAGCAATACAAAGGCCAAGAAGGTCATCCCACCAAACTATCTAGCGATACCAAAGCCTCCACAACAAGCTAGCATCAACACCAAGAAGTCCACCCTTGATCTTTTTTACTTCACTCTAGCACTTTTGTCTTGATTTAGGGTTTATACCACACGAACCCTAGGTTTCCTTGCATCACACTAGTGCAAGTCTCCCAAGACAACCCTTGTGCTAGTCGTCAAAGATCCTTGTCCATCCTAGGGTTTGTTTGCCACAAACCCTAGGTCTTCTTGTCTAACATCACACAAGCACCAAGACCTTTGACAATGTCACTAATGGAATACAAAGAGTTCCAAATTTTTCACCAAGATAAGCATCACACCAATCTCAAGACTCCTTTACTCCTCTAGCGCTCCATGCTCTTTCTCTAGCTTCCATGCATCACACAAGTGCATGGCTCCAAGATCATCCCAAGCGCTAGTCTTCTTTCATCATGTCTCCCTAGGGTTTCTATCACAAACCCTAGTGCTACCTCTCTTGTATCAACACAAGAGTTAATGCTTCTCCATGGCAATACAAAGAATGAGTAGCAACAAGCAAGGCTTGGTTCCACATATTCAACTCCTCTAGCACTCATGATCTTCTCTAGGATAAACACAAGCTCTAATGTTTTCTTGCTTACACAAGCAAGGACTCCAAGAACATTTTCAAGTACTAGCACCCATCTTCTCATCTCCTCTAGGGTTTACATGACAAATTCTAGGTCTTTCTCCCTACATGATTGCTCCAGGACAATTACAAAGAATAATGAGTACATCAACAATAAGTAATGACAAACACTCTCTCCTCCCTTTATGTGGAATAGGTGAGGGATGCCAACATAAAACATGGACTGGGTCTACACAAGTAACCCTAGACCCAAGTGAATAAGGAAACCCCACATGGAGCACTCTAAAATACAAGGATGACAAATGTCACACTTGGGTCTTACCCAACCCCAAGGTGTGCACCCTCCAAGCATGATGGCTCCTTGGGCCCAATGCCCCACCTTTATGATGGTTGACTATCCAACAAGCTGTTAGCGCAACGTGTGCCACATTTGTTCTAGTGTTTAACTCTCTTCAATATGTGTTCCAAGGTAATTACTTGCTCGAATGCTTCTCCTCAACACACGTGTTTTATTCCACAACCAATCTCCATGAAGTATTCTATTCAACCCAACCCTCCTCAAGTCAAGTATCTAAGCCCTAAAGTGTATGCCACATGGTCCTATGCTTTTAGGGATAAGTGCCCTCCTCCAAGTTCCTAGCACTCATCCTCCTAGGTAGGTACCTCTCCTTATCAAGTGATAGACTCACTCATTGTGTACACCAAATAGGGTAGTCATCATGCCACATATGATAACAATCTCCTAGGTAAGTGCGCTATGCTATCACTCTATCCTAGATCAAGAATCCACTCAAACTGAGCCATCTAGATGTCAATCGAGCTAAAGCAAGGGATTAGGAACTCTCCTAGCTTGGTGAAAACACTTTTGGAGTAACCCCAAAAGCTAACACTCCCTCTTTATGAAAAAAGTGTTTTTTGTAATGCCATTCGACTCCCTTTGAATCTGCAACCTTTAGATCTTGCGCCTCCACAAAGTTGTAAGAATACTCCCGCATCATGACATCAACATTATACCTGCTCTACAAGCATCCGTGAGAGTCGCTCCCACAAGTACAAATCTGCACAACTCATCATCCAAGTAATCATTGCTCACAAAGGTGTGTCTCTCTCCAAGCAATCAACGAAGCAATCTACACCTTGTCCTCTAGATGGTGAACATGCAAGTACAACAAAATCAAAGCAATTTGTTTTACACCATTAGATCAAGCTACTCCCTCTTCATCTTGATCTTTCCCTTTGCTAGGGGTTCCAAAAGAATAATGACCTTTTGTGAAATTGAAGGAACATAACCCTAGATCACCGCTTCCGCATGAACTTTGAATTCCTTTCATATCAAGGAAGACATCAACAATGACTTGTCAAATCTCCAACATCCCTAAAGTCTACATCATGGGCCAAAATATTTTGGCACAATATCAAGATTTGTTCATGACATCCTATAAAGATAATTACATCTCCAAACAAGACCAAGACAAGTGGATTAGATGTATCAAAACACAATATGAAAATATGTTCACATCTCAATTCATTGATCCCGAAATACGAAGCTCATGGTAAATGTAGCAACAACCCATAAAGGGTGTCATCAAACTGTGAACATGAGAATCCCTCTCATTCACCTCAAAACATATGGCAACTATAGAAACAATCTCAACAAGTTCACGTCCGTCTTTTTGAGAGAATCTTGAAGAAAAATTAACATTGAGGTCAATTCTCGCTTCCTAAGAGAATCCAACAACCTTGTCATCGATACTTATCACTCCTCCCATCAACTGCAAGCTTGGAATCAATCATTGATTCCACCACCATAGGTTTTGAAACTCTTTGTGTGTTTGTCTTCCACAACCTTCTTCAATGCCAAATGCTCCTTTTCTCTACTAGGGTAAATCTAAATCCTAGTGGTCGTTTGTCTTCCAGGGGTTTTCCCCAAACCCTAACACCCCAAGACAAGAAGACAAAGTATAACAATCTACGAAGACAATTTAAAATGATGACTATGGTTTTTTTGAGCATTTCTGATAACCAGTCTCACCACATAAATCTAAAAACCCTAACCTATGAAGAATATAACATGAAAGATCCACTCTGCAAGATCAGGTACAAAGTACAATCTCTACATAATACAAATGCACAAGATGACCGACTAAGATTCCCTAATAGCTTAGCTTCATGCTGACTGTCACATCTATGATCAATCTCTCAATAGGTACAATGTACAAGATATACAACCAATACTATCCCCAAAGGATAACTTTGGAAGCTCCCTCCAATATGTAACAATCATTGAAATTGACCAAGGTGATTGTTGTTGTAAACCATTGAGTCACATCTCAACCAAAACAAATCAACCAATAACCATGAATCTATCACAGAATGAATCAGCCCCTCCCGGGCTCCAAAAATTAGCAAAACAACTAAATGATTAAGCATGCCTATCACAAGCATCAATCCACTCCAAACACTAGCATCCACTAGAACAAATCAACCATTTATCACTGGCTCTCTTGGGTATCACACCCTCTGAAAATAAATCCAATACCAGCAATCAATAAAGTAGATATTCCACTTATGACAGCTGAAAACACATTCTCATCATAAGAACAACTAAGGTTTCAACCCATTGAACCCTTCATGGGTGCAAGTGCTCACCTCAAGCATGCTAGGGTTTCACCACCCAACAACCTCTCCCATGTTAAACAACAAAAATATCCGGCCTTCAAATCAACAAGAAGGTAATATCACTCTAATCAACTTTGATATCATGTGGAAATTTCGAGAATCATGCTTAAGACAAATTCAGAAATTTCAACTCAAACTTGAGGTTCCCTGGATCTCTTTCATACGAACTTCCAGCCTAGGGCTGAATCTGAAATATAAATTACAGCAGTATATATTTCACTTCTGTCCAACCAAATACACAAGGCAGCTCAGGAAAATAAACAGCGAACAATTATACTTCAGGGGAACTATATCTCCAGCCCTTACAATCCCCAACATATAACAGATCTGAAATTAATTTATAAACAACAGATTTGTTATAGCCGCAATCATCCCTCTTAGCTTCTGTATACTTGTCAAATCACTCGACAAAATCTGCTAATTGTTCATGATAAATCAGCATTACCAAACAGCCTTAGAAAGTACTCATTCACCATAAGAATATAAGCTGGAATATAGATCTGCAAGCACACAAAGTTTGGATAGGAAAGTACACATCATATATACACAAGAATGAAGTTACAAGTACATTGCACTTGATACAAGATAGTCCTCCAAGCTTATCACAAGCTAGGACTCTACAATGCCTTCAAACCTTAGCTAGGGCATCCACCATCAAYAACAAGCCCTAACTAGCAATACAAAGGGCCTATCAAGGGATCCCACCAAGCTATCTATCCACACCAAGGACTCCACAAAAAGTTAGCATCAACACCAAGAAGTCCACCCTTGATCTTTCTTACTTCACTCTAGCGCTCTTGTCTTGATCTAGGTTTGATCTTTCTTACTTCACTCTAGTGCTCTTGTCTTGATCTAGGGTTGATTTTTCTTACTTCACTCTAGCACTCTTGTCTTGATCTAGGGTTTATATCACACAAAACCCTAGGCGTCCTTACATCACACAAGTACAAGCCTTGCAAGACAACCCTAGTGCTAGTCTTTAAAGCTCCTCATCCATTCTAGGGTTTGCATGTCACAAACCCGAGGTCTTCATCTCTTGCATCACCCAAGCACCAGGACCTCTAGACAATGTCACTAATTGGAATGTAAAGAGTTCCATTGAAGTTTTCACCAAGCTAAGCATCACACCAAGATCAAGACTCCTCTATTCCTCTAGCGCTCCCTGCTCTTTCTATGGCCTCCATGTATCACACAAATACAAGGCTCCAAGATCATCCCAAGTGTCACGTCTCCCGTAGGGTTTCTATCACAAACCCCAGTGCTACCTCTCTTGCATCAACACAAGAGTCAAGGCTTCTCCATGACAATACAAGGAATGAGTAACAACAACAGGCAACACTTGCGTCCAAGTCTTCAACTTCTTTAATGTTGACGATCTTCTCTAGGGTAAACATAAGTCCCAATGTCCTCTTGCATCCCGCAAGTAAGGACTCCAAGAACATCTTCAAGCACTAGCATCCCACAATTAGAAAGATAGAATAATGAGTACATCAATAGGAAGTAATGACAAAGGATGTCTCTTTTACTTTATGTAGAATAGGTGAGGGAGGCCAACATAAAATGTGGACTAGGTCCACACATGTTACCTTAGACTTATGTTAACAAGGCAACCCTAAATGGAGCATTGTACAGTATAAGGATGGCAAATGTCACCCTAGGGTTTTATGTAACCCCAAGGTGGTGTGCCCTCCAAGCATGATGCCCCTTGGGGTTGTATAAAGACCTCCAAGATGGTGTTCTATCCAAGAAGTTGCCAGTGCAATGCGCCTTCTTCCATGGTGGTTCATTCTCCAATCTCTTGCATGGTGCTCCTCTTTAGCTATCACGGTGTTTGGTCTCCAAGTGTCCTTTTGCAATGTGCTCCTCTTTATCTATGTGCCACATCCTCTTGTGCCCAATGCTCCTCAACATGTGTGCCAAGGTAGTTACTTGCTCCAATGCTTCTCCTCAACATATGAGTTTGGGTCCACAACCAACCTCCATGAAGTATGCTCCTCAACCCAAACGTCCTCAAGTCAAGTATCCAACCTCCATGGTGTATGGCACATGGTCCCATGTGTAGAAATTTTGATATAGAACAATAAATGCAAATTCAGAAATTTCACCTCTTTACTAGAGGCTTCTCAGATCTAGTCCCTGTGAATTATTAGCCTTAGGGCCGAACTGAAATATAATTTACAACAGCAAACAATGAACAATATTTCGCTTCACAAATCCAATACACTAGGCAATCCAAGAGAAAAGATACCAAACTTATGCCAACAGTTTCAGCTTTTAAGAACAATCTTTTCAAGAATTGACCAGATCTGAAAATCACTTTACGATAGCAAAATTACCTGCCCTATTATCTTCAAAATTAATGTTAAAACCCTTAACAATTTCAGTGTTAACTTATGTCAAATCAGCAAGTCATATAAGTACTAGAAATTACCAAACCATGAACACAATGATAGCTGAAAATCAAATCTGCAATACGACAATTTTGAATAGCAGAAAGCTTCATGTATATAAAGAAGAAATGAAGTCCAAGTACATTCTCACAACTTATCACAAATTGGTACTATTGCCGCCTTTATACACACCTGGGTGACGTGGAAGAAATCTTCAATCCACTTGGTGTGTTCTTGGGGGAAAGTCTCGAGTCAAGGTGCTGTCACCTGATCCTCAACTCCTCCGTCTAGGGTAACTCCTAGCGAAGCCAAGAGGGGTAGTCCCTAAAGAAAATAATATAAGGTTTGAATTAATCTAAGTACAAGAAATAAAGTCTAGGAGTTTATTGCAGCAAAGACAATATAACAATAAGCAAATCTAAACTAGCAGCATATATCATTCACCCATTCACTACAAATGCTTATAGATAAGATATTCAATTAAGGAGATACTTGCATAAAATATAATCAAAAGGATACAAATACTTGCAAGTAAATAACCATAAGCAAGTAAGGTACTTCAAGATGAAATGGAAAAGCTTTGAGGCAAATATAGGTACTTGAAGTAAATGGTTTTAAAAGTAAATAATGAGACTAGTGCCAAATATTGTGAAATGTGTAATGCTGCTAAAAATATAAATTGCCTTGTGAAAATGTCCTTGAGAATTTTTCAAGTTGATTAATGAGATTAATTTATTGCTTCTGTGAAATTGTATTGCAAGAAAGCAAAACTAATCTAGGACGTGGCCTCTAGAGAGACTATCCCTTTAGAGTGAAAATTTGTGGAGAGTTTGTCGAAACCCAAATGGTTTCACCAACAAACTCAATAAAGGTGCCTGAGGTCCAACAGGGAGGGGAACAAGGCCGAGGTATTCCGTCTAACTTCACACACTCCCTTTATGCGGTTTTCCACACCAAGCAATAGCTTCTTTTGAGATTGTCCTAATTATTACTACTCCACATTGACCAGCCCCGGTTTTCTATGAGCTTACTTCGAGAGATCGAGACTAAGCTCGCAGAGGAAGGGCCAGGAACAATACTAGGGGGAGCTGAGGGGATGGGTTTATTTGCAATAAATTGAAATGTCAAGAAAAAAAATGTTTTCTAATTACTAAGTCCGCACTGTCCAGTCTCTTTTCAGAGGAGCTGAGGGGACTGGTTTATTTGCCAAAACAAGGTAAAATTGCAAGAAAAGGAAATCTAATCTAGCAATTAAAAATTACTTCCCAAAATTTGAAACCAAGCTAAATGTAATTATTGTTGTAGTGCTTATTTTATCTTTGCTTTAGATGAAGATTGGTAACTAAAATAAACAAAAAATGAGCAAAACACAACCAACCTCAAGACACCACCCCCGAGGGGGAAACGAAAATGGGGCACTATGTAGCCCACTCTTTTATTTCTTTGATTACAATGGTCCCTCTTTGGGAGACTTTGGATCCTTATAGAAGTTGATTAATGAGGTTTACAAGCTTTTAAAATGGTTTTAAGAGGTACAAGGTATTTCTGGGGTCCCAAAAGCTCCTAATCCGCCAAAATTTGGCAGAGTTTCCCCTTGTTTATTCGCAAACCTGCACAAAACAGCAAGCAAACCAATATAAAAGATGCCCAAAAACACTTTAAGAGTGTCTTTGGATGTTAGTATGAAAACCCAAAAAATTTCTAAGTTAAAACTTATGAAAAACTAGCAAAAGCAACTAAGGAAAACGAGCTAGAAAGCTTGCTTCCTTATGATCTTTGACTTCTTTTTAGGGAGCAGCAAAATGAAAGCACTTATACATGCTAAATATGAAAGTTAATCACAAAATGAAAGATCTCTTTTATAGCCTTTAGATTTTACAAAAAATGAAATTGCAAAAAGAGACTTTCCTATGCTAGGTCTTGATTGTAAAGATAATAATTTTGAAAGTAAGCTAAGATCTAAACATATAATCCTACAGATCAGATCTACTTATGAATTGATCTAGAATGTAGAATAAAGTAACCAAAAAGAAATTGTTAGATTTTTAGGGAAAATAAAAACATTGATATCCTTTTAAATCTGTTCACTACTATAGATGTAGATCAGCACTTAAAACAAAATCTGAAGTAGATTAAACATAGACAGTATGAATCTGAACATGCTAAAATGATTCTTAACAGAAGAGAAAAATTCTGAATATAAACTAAGTGCAGATTCCAAACAAAAACAAATTCTGTATTTACCTTTAATAAAGAAATTAAAGATGTACCTTATGTTTAGATGCTGTCCTCTTTAATATGCTCAGAATTTTCAGTTTGAAGATCATGTATCAAAACCCCAAGGGTTTGATCTCAATCATGATATTAAGTGAACTGTTTCCCACGGAGGACTCAAGGATAAAACCCCAAAAACAAGATCATAGGATCAAACCAAAAACTGTCCAGCTTGTACTGTAATGCTACAGTCAATTAGGGCTTGTCAAACCCAACAACAACAGAGGGGGTTGTTATCCCCTAGCCTAGGGATAACTAAGGAGATTATGTCTCGAGGCCCACATGTCCTAGACATGGAGTACCGAGAGCCATATTGACTTGAGCCTGGCCCCGGAGGGCCCATCTTTCTTCTTTATCGCCTCCATCCTGTCAGCAACAACAACATCCATCC
>SNQJ01S0014619.1:30651-50551 GCA_010110895.2 Picea sitchensis
ATGATAAAAAATGACACATACCATGATACCTTGGACCAATTACCTCATGGAGCAAGAGTCCTCTCTGATGCAAGTCCAAGCTGATGGTGATGGAAGCTGCTGCTGCTGACAGGACAAATCTGGCGAAGAAGAAGAAGGATAGGTCCTCTAGGGCCATGCTCAGGTCAATCCTGCTCTCGACACTTCATGTCTAGGACCTGTGGGCCTCGAGACATGATCTCCTAGTTATCCCTAGATATCGGGGATAACAAGGATTACACACACTCACTTGTCATTTGGAAATTTCAGCAAGTGCTTGTACAGCTGAAGTGCGCACCTCTCTTGGGCGCTAGGTTCTAGGTTTTGGTAATCACCCTCTTGTGTGCTAGGTCTATGGTGTTGGGGGATCTTCTCTTGAGAATATAGCAAAAGATTGCTGGGTTTTTTCCCTTGTTTGAGAAGGGTTTTCCCAGGATACTTTTTGTGTTCTTGTGCATGGTTATTCTTCTTGTGATCTTGGTTATTGCAGCACTTGTGTATGGTGTTGTTGCATTTGTTTATGGTTCAAGTACATGCTAAATGAAATAAACTACATGTGCATGAGCCCAACATAGAGAAAATTCAACACTATTTTGGTTTTATACACTGTTGCTTGTTATATATATATGAGAAACTTTGCAAATCTGTGTATAATGGTTTGGATTCACATGAATGCACATGAATATGTATTTTTTTTTTTCAAAATTTGAATATTTTATGTATTTTCTAGTGACTGTTTTTTTGATCTGTTTTTTTCCGGTTCCGGTTTTTTTGGTCGACCAGTCCGCTTTTGGTAACTTTGGTCACATGTGTAGGGAAGCGAAGATGGTGTGATTTAGAATTTAATAATAGAAACTTGAAATAGGGCCTTTTCTGTGGCTGCTTTTTGCAGGTCAGAAACCTGTGAGAAACGGTCAACCTAAATGCTTACTGTTCTCGAAAAATTGGTTTTCTGTCTAGAAATGGGTAATGGGTGCCAAAAATGTGTTTATGGTTTGGTTTCAATTTCAGGATGGTTTTCTGCTAGAAATGCCCCCCTTAGGTGAAGTGTCTGGTAATATAGTCTTTTTATACATGGCATGTCTCAGGCATATTGTATGTAAACTTTTCTAAAAATTTGTTGTATTTGTATCCATACCTGTATTTGTATTGACATATCCATCAACTTTGTAAAATTATATATTATACATTTAAAGACATGTATGTTTCACCAAAACAAAATTCTTTTCACTGTTATGGTTCTTACAATTTGCCATGTCTTGGCTGACCAAGCACCGGTTGATTGTTGATTCAAAGTTTCACCGCCCTCATGAGTAAATAGTTGCTTGAAAATAGTCTCCTTTTCTTTCAGAGGCTACTGTGACCACTCTGGTCTTCCATTGAGTTATCTTTTACTTCTGTTAGTTTAACAAATAGTTGTTAGAAGTTTTCTTCAACTCTGATTGGTGTGTATGCTACTTTGTAGGTGTAGTTCTGAAGTTTTAAAGCAATTATTAACATGCATACTTAATCATTGAATTTCTTTTGCAGGTGCCTCTGGCTTTGTCAATACAATTATTGTCTTTGAAAGGGACAGTGAGAATAAGTGTTAAGCCACCTCCTTCTGACCGTATATGGTTTGCTTTTACATCAACACCAAAGATTGAGTGGGGATTTGAACCATCAATTGGAGATCATAAGATTAACTTTTCAACAATTGCAGCATTCATAGCAAGTCGAATTGAGGTTAGAAAATACATCATTTGTATTTCCATTGTAAGCTTAGTATAATCTTTACTGAACCTTAAACCATTTTGTAGAGAGAAATCTCTTAATTTCGTTGCTTGTATACCCCTCATCGTCCTAGCAAGTGGCTAATATCATGGATGAGGCAATGAAAAATTCAAAGGCAAGGCAATTAAGAGCAGTTCTAACTACAGAAAACTTGCACACCCTGCAAATAATTCCTTAAAACAAATTCTAAAATTAGAAATATCAAAGGCACTCTTTATATCAAAATTTTAACTTAACTATGAGTTTGGCATTAGTTAATTCTTGTTGGTTGCTTGGCAAGTAATCACAACCATTGGTTTGGTTCTGAGATTCCAACTGACCATTGGTTTGTCTGTCATAGTTTGTAGCAGCAAGAAGAAGGATAGTCTTTTAAATTACGTATTTGATACTGTGAAGATTGAGTGTATTCCTCCATGCCTCAGTCTTCTGGCAGCTTTTAAAGAATGCCATGGAACTGATGCTTTGGTACCTTTTATAATGTGGTTTAAAGTTTAAAGTTTAAATCTCATTCCTGTTAAAACAGTTTATTGTGAGTTCTAACTTCTTACCACGCAGAAGGAATGCCGGAGAAGATGATCAGACATGACCCTTATAATGTTTTATGTCTGTTAATTAAAGCGGGGATATATCTGCTAGTTTTAAAGAACACCTCATTTTTTTCACACTCAAATTTCTATTTTATGCATTTAGCAGTCATCAATTAGCTCAAGTGAAGAAAACTAATGCCAGAATGGGACATAATGCTAGCAAATTTTCTGGATAAGAACTGTGTGTGGGGTTTTGAAACGTCCAACATTTCGAGTGGACACTCCACGCATCATTAGGGACATAAAACTTGTTAGCATTATGACTAACTGTTGAAACCTACTTACTCAGAATGGGACATGTTATCACAGGATTTAACATTTGTGCAAAGCCTTCACAAGATGTCAAACTTGTGAAACAATTAGAAGTAGTTGTCACTGCCACCTAGACAAGTGCTTCCTTCGTTTTAGTGATGGATAGAGATCCAACACAAGGGAGACTTCCCTTGTGACCTCAAAGTATACTATAGCAAGCTAAAAGCAAGTCTACGCCCCCCTATCTTGGTCACTTGAAGAGATAGGCTAGGTCTAGGGAAATGGGGTAGGTTGGGAAGAGTTTAGGCGAGGTAATTGGTTGTATGTGTGTAAGAGAAGTGTTCCAATGCATAAAATAACAAAAACCAAGTCTAAGAAGCGAAATATAAGCCCCAAAACACTAGCTATCAATGAAAGAGGGCTGCTGTAAATAATCTAGCAATAACTAACAGTTTATATCAGCAAAGTATATTTATAACAGCAGCAAGAAATCAGCCCTCAAAAATTGCCAATAAATCTTAAAATACAACCCTTAAATGTGTGGAATAAGATCCAAGTGTTTAACAATGGATTTAGCCTTCTTATGCCACAATATTAAGTAAGTTATCAGCAATTTGAAGAAGCCCTAATGGCTTCAACTATCTTTTATAACAGCAGCAAGTTATTGAGTGAATTTGTAAATTGTTTGGCAATATTGAGCATAAGAAAGTGATTAAGCATTCACCCAACAAGCTATCATTTGAAAGAGAATAAGTTTATTGGAGTTTGCACACACTTATAGCAAGAAGACTAGTGCCCTTTTCCTTCTCTTGGCCGACGGAGTTAAGCTACACTTTCAATTTAGACTTAGATAGCCAAGAATAGTGAGGATTGGGAACCCTATGACTATAGACTTATAGGCTTAGGACTGTTGAAATAATGTAACTGCAAAGAGTATTCTATTTATTATTGATGTATTATTCATTAGATCAATTCCCTTTTGCAAATTGATCATGTCGGGTATTGTAAATGACCAAATTCCCTTTTGCGGATTGGTCAAACCCTAATTGTAATAGGCAGAATGAGAAGTCGGCCACCAGAATATATTAAAGTGGTTATAACCACCCAGACTGAGAAGTCGGCCTTGCCAGTGAAAAGACACCTCAGTTCACACCTGCCAGATTGTATAAATAAGAGAGACCAGCGCCTCATTTGTTCACTCACTCACTTGTTCATTAGAGCGCAAGTTTGGAGCTGCAGTTGGTGAAGAAGGAAGAGAGAGAGAGGCGCATCCTTAGGAGAGGACTTTCTGTATTGTTTGGTTTGTTCTCTTGGCATTGTATTGGCTATCTATATTAAGGAGTTTTTGCTGGGTTTTCTCCCCCATGAGGGTTTCCCAGGATAAATGATGCATCTCTTGTGATTGTGTATTTCTCAATGATCCTATCTTTGCTATGGTTATCTAGTGAATTGAAAAGAAACATAATAATAGCTTAAACCTTAACATGGTATCAGAGCAAAGATGAAGAGAGCATATTTCACAAGAAGAAGAAAAACGTCACTATTGCCGTACATGCAAATTAGGGATTTTTATTGAAGTGGGTACACTGATTTAGATTGGGCTGGAAGTGTCTCTGATAGGAAGAGCATTTCAGGATGTTGTTTCAGTCTGGGGTCAACCATGATCTCATGGCAGAGTAGGAAGCAATCAAGCATTGCTCTCAGCATGACTGAGGCATAATACATTGCTGCATGTTCTGCCAGTTGTGAAGCCATATGGCTTTAGAAGTTGTTGACAGGTCTATTCGACTTAGAGATGGAAGCAACCATGATCCTATGTGATAACCAGAGCTGCATAAAGATGACAGAGAATCATGTATTTCATGACAAGTCAAAACACATAGAGATCTGATATCACTACATCCGTGACATGGTGCAGAGAGGATCCATAAAGCTCCAATATGTTAGCACGGATGAACAGGTTGTTGATGTGTTGACCAAGCCTCTATCTCGTGTAAAGTTTGAGCACTTTCGAGATAAGCTTGGTATAGTTCGAAAGGACCTCCCTCGAAAGGGGGAGTAGTGTTGATATGCCAGCCTAGTGCTGTGATGCCAACTTCGTGCTGATGATGTGCTAGCTTAATTGCTGTGATGATGTGCCATCGTAATTGCTGTGATGATGTGCCATCGTAATTGCTGTGATGATGTGCCAGCATAATTGCTGTGATGATGTACCAGCTTAATTGCTGTGATGATGTGCCAACTTAATTGTTGTGATGATGTACCAACCTAATTGCTGTGATGATGTGCCAGCTTAATTGCTGTGATGATGTGCCAACTCAATTACTGTGATGATGTGCCAGCTTAATTGCTGTGATGATGTGCCAGCCTCGTGCTATGATGATGATGTATTAGTTTTATACTAATCCATGTTGATGCAGATTATGATATCATTCCAACTCTCTGTTGTGAATGATGATATTGATGATGAGAAAAACTTCCGATGATTTATAGATATGCCAGTCAGTGTTCCAAGATGTTGTTGATGATGTTGTCCTCTCTCTCGCCTGATGCTGTTGTAGAATACCCTTTTTGTTAAGGGGGAGTGTTGAAATAATGTAACTGCAAAGAGTATTCTATTTATTATTCATGTATTATTCATTAGATCAATCCCCTTTTGCGGATTGATCATGTCGGGTATTGTAAATGACCAAATCCCCTTTTGCAGATTGGTCAAACCCTAATTGTAATAGGCAGAATGAGAAGTCGGCCCCAAGAATATATTAAAGTGGTTATAACCACCCAAAATGAGAAGTCGTCCCTGCCAGTGAAAAGACACCTCAGTTCACACCTGTCAGCTTGTATAAATAAGAGAGGCCAATGCCTCATTTGTTCACTCACTCACTTGTTCATTAGAGCGCAAGTTTGGAGCTGCAGTTGGAGAAGAAGGAAGAGAGAGAGAGGCGCATTCTTGGGAGAGGACTTTCTGTATTGTTTGGTTTATTCTCTTGGCATTGTATTGGCTATCTATATTAAGGAAGTTTTCGTTGGGTTTTCTCCCCCATGAGGGTTTCCCAAGATAAATGATGTGTCTCTTGTGATTGTGTATTTCTTAGTGATCCTATCTTTGCTATGGTTATCTAGTGAATTGAAAAGAAACCTAATAATAGCTTAAACATTAACAAGGACCTATTACCTCTCCAGGAGGTGCCCTACATTTTTTTATCTAGCTACACCATTGTAAGCCTAAGAATGCAATTCAAAGTCTTGTAATCCGTGTGGAGTATTGTGTATTATGGACTCTTAGACTGGTTAGTCAACCATGATCAGTGTTTCTAGACTTCATTCTCACTTCCCTTTGTCCTGGATAGGATTGGGGGACTTGAGGTGAACCTATTGAGACACATGGTTTACGGGAGCTAGGTTCATTGTAGGGGTGATCGCACATTGTAGGGCTTGTCCACCCATGGTCGTGCGCCAATGTTGCACGAAGCGAGAGTGTGGGAAGCATCATTTTCCAAAAATCCTTGGAAGCGAAGCGTCTGTTATATATATATATTGCATTCATATTCAAAAAAACATGCAGAAAGACAAATTAGTTGCAAAATATATGAAAACATGCATATTTGTACATCAATATAGATAGAAATGGCATCCATAGTACATCAATGATTAATCATTCGAGCATCAACTATCTAGATTCTAGCAATTACAAACAAACTAACATACAAATTTTTAAGCCATATTGATATAGTAGAAAGTAGACCATAAAATTATGAAATGAAATCAGATATCCAACAACTACCAACAATAACATGAGTCATGACCAATTAGTTATGTTTACAAAATAGGCCATCTACACTGAAGTATGAAGACCGAAAGTTCCAAAACAATAAATTTTAAAGTTTAAACTGAGCTAGTTGCTAATTACGTTGTCACACTTCTTGTCCGGGATCAATTTTTCTAATGCTTTCATATAACCAACTTGAACCTTTTGATCTTGGTGTGGTCTTTTCTTGGACCCACCACTAGGTGTTGGTGATGAAATCCATGATACATGATAGTATTTAGGTGTTAGCACATATGCTAAGGCATGTAGTGGAATATTTAGCATTTCCCATTGTTTTTCCACCTCTACACGAATACGATTATAGAGGTTGACATCTCTAGGCTCAATAATGTCTTTAATATACCCTAGCATGCTATCCATTTGCTCATACACCTCCCAAATGATTGACTGATTTGGATCTGCAAACTTGATCATGTGATAAATTGGCTTGGTGAATTGCAAAACATACCGAACCTCGAAAGCTTCCTAGGAAGAGTCTGGGAAGTGTCCTAGGAAGCGTACATAAGCGCTCATGAAGCGTCCTTGGAAGCGTACAAAGCGCCCTTGGAAGCGCGCTTTGAAGCGTGGAGCTTCCAAAAGATTAGGAAGCGTCCAAATTTGCCCTGAAGTGTGCTTCCAGGGGAGCTTCCTGGAAGCACCCGCTCAGAGCGTGCTTTGTGGCTTCGAAGCAGGGGGGGGGGAAGCTTCTTGCAACAATGTCATGCGCACCTATGTCATTACCCACACGGTCATTGTCTTATAGAGTCTGTAGGCATATCTTGGCCATGGTGCATTTATCAGTTTCAGTTCTCAACATGACAATCTCCCTTATGGTGCATTATCGCATTGTTTCTTCTTTATTTTATAACATGCTTTCTTTTCATTTTTTATAGCAATTGCATCAACCTCGACATTCTAGCCCTTGTTCTCATAGGAGAATGAACCATGGGCCTTTTTGGTGTACATGTAATATCCATTACCAAAAGATAGGACAACAAAAGGAATCAAGATGGAAAGTGTCAAGTATGGAAGGAAGTGGTATGTTACCCCTATCAAGGCCTCCTAGTAGTATCCATGTTCCCCAAGAGTGACAACACTGGACTAGGACACAAATAATGACCACCAAGGTGAAACAAGGAAAAGAGTATAATTTCCAAGCAATCATGATCCATTATCTTACTTCAACCCATCATCCTCACCTAAATTCCTAATGCATTAAAGGTGACACTTTATATGGAAAAATGACTAGTGTACCTCGTGTTGGACCACCATCATCAAATGAACCATGCTGCTCAAGTGAAATGAGCTGAGCTAGATGAGGAGGGAGGCATCTGAGGGCTGCTATCTATGGAGAATACTAATCATCATAGTCATTGGGATCACTGTCTTCATTGCGGGCCTTGAGACATGATCTCTAGTTATCCCTAGGTGAGAGGGGGTAACATGTATAAAATCAACAAAAGAATGTTGTTGTTGTTGATGTTTGGCAGCTGCGGGAGGTACTTTCCCTCCTAGACGACCTTTCTTAGACGAGAAGAAGATTCTGGAAGCAAGAGAACCATTGAACAAATGTGGAAATACCCTAGAAGAGAAGTCGACCTAGAAGAATAAAGAATAATGGAGTGACACCATCCTAGAGGAGAAGTCGGCCCAGTAAGGAGGTCAAGAAGAATATAAATACAAGGTGCCTTGTCTCATTTGATACACTCACACACTCTCTCATCCAGAGAAAAGGAAGGCGCAAGTCTAAGGAAGGTGACGCAGCAACTGCAGTAGCAGAGGTTTCTTATTGTTCAGTCTTTGTGGTAACTCTCTCTTGTGTGCTACCCTTAGTAGATGTGCGCTACTCTTGTATGGTGCTGCTGCTGCACTTGGGGTGGTATTTCTGGTTGTATCTTTAGCTAGCCATTGTGCTAGGGTTTATCTGTTGGTTCATGGTTGGACTTGTTTGGACGGAATCTCTCTAAGAAAGGTTGACTGGGTTTTTCCCCATTTGGGGTTTTCCTAGGATAAATTCTTGTGTCTTCTTGTGCTTGTTACTGCTGCTCTTATTTTCAGTACATGATATAAATGCTAATGTGAAAGAAGATCTAAATATACTGGTAAACCTAATTGTTCTGTAAAAGTGAATAAAATCTAACAGTTGTTACAGTTTTCAAACAACAGTTCCTCTGTGAATTGCAAAAGGGCCTCTAAGATTAATTTCTTATGATGTTCTCATTTTCCTCTTAGCATTGCTAGGATTTTGAATCCTGAATGTAATTTTTTGCTTCAATTACAGGTATTTGAGGGTACATTCCATTTTATGTATTTTCAATAGGTAGCCTTTCTATCTTCTTTCTTGTTCAGAGTTCTTTACTTTTAGGTCCAGTTGTTCAACTTCATACAGATTTAATATGTTCTTTTTCCAGGTAGCTATCCGTGAAAACCTGGTTCTTCCAAACGGTGGAGATATATATATTCCATGGATGCAAGCAGAAAAAGATGACTGGGTTCCCAATACAGTTGCTCCTGTACCATGGATACGCCAGGAATCTAGTGAATCTATGGGAAATGATACTTCCGTTAAGCGCTGTTGTGAGTCTATCAGAACCAAGGCTGCTGGGAATTTATTATCAGAGGATACTAAGTCTGCTGCAGATAAACTTTCGAAGGGTGATGTTAATAATTCAAAGAATGTGCCAAATGTAGCATCCAAATTGGCACCAGGTGCAGACTCAGGTGTTATTCAGAGTCATGGGCAACCTAAATGTCATAGAGAAGTATCATCTCAGCATACTGGTACACGATCCTTAAATTACAGCAGAAGTGACAATTTACTGACGCCACTCTCAGATAATGATTTACAACATGAAGAGGGGTCAGAAGTACAGACTAATCTCTCAGATTCTTTTGTCAGTGATGATCAGTCCCTTTCTTCAACAGACGAGAAGTCAAAGAGAGGTAAGCGTTCAAAGATGATAGGCCTGGGGAAGAAAATGGGTGAGAAACTTGAAGAGAAGAAGCGTCATATTGAAGAGAAGAGCCGTTATATGGTTGAGAAAATGAGAGGAGTTGAAAAGAATGAAGGTGCCGGAACTGAGAATTGAAGTATGCAATTTACTTGGACTTGTCCTTTGTTTCAGGATTTTCTGCACTACTAAGGCTTAGTCTGCGTGATGAATAGTGTATATTCAAAAAGCATAATGGCACGTCTGATGAAAAATGATATTTCTGATCATTATTGAGTTATTATAACCTTGTAAGCATTCCAGTTTTTATTGGAACCTGTAGCTATTTAAAATCCTTCAATGTTATTTGAATACTTTTGGATATAGAGTCCTCTGTTCATTGTCTTTTTCCCCTTTGTGTAGCCATTTGTGGATATATTTTCTTCTGATCACATCAAATTCTTTTGATTCAGTTTTATTCAGCAAACAAGGCCAGAGACTTCTATGTTTTGTGACCATTCACAGAAGACGTGATTATTTTCCTGCCTTGCCCAGGTAGCTGGAGATAAGTTTTCCTATCAAATTAGCACTGGTTACACTTATATCAGGGCAGTGCTCAAGAACAATGCTGTTAAGTCTTTTGAGAGATCTTTAAAAGATTGCATAACCCATAGTTCAGGTGACGTGTTTCCAGCTACCTTGCCTTATTGTATTTTGTCAACAGCATAAATTTACAAGTTGCTGATACTCTCGAATTGATGTTAATATGAAGGTGCTCCTTTATGTCATTGTATTTTGTATGCAATGTGCATTCTTGTTGTGTTAGTTTTAAAATTTATGTATGTTGACTGTAAGGTGCAGGGTAAATATCTCCTAACAGCAAAGATGGTGCTAGTCTTGCCTTCCTATTTCCTTTAGAAATTAAAAGCTTGGTAATTAAATTTTAGGACCTTGTTTTTCTGGATTCTATTGGGATTAATCTATGTTCTGAGTCCGATCTTCACTCTGAGCAATGTCATTGCAGCCGATGGGAAAAATGAAAATCAGCAAGGCCGGAATACTCCTTTTTTACCTGCTTCTGTGCTTCCTCTACAAAGCCACTTAAAAAATTAATAGCTTGAAGTGTTCCAAAGATACAACTGCAGCTGAAAACTAATACAAGTAGGCATTCTTGGTGCCTGCAAAACATTGGACAGAGATGGAAACTGGAAATTTATTGATCTATAAATGACCAGGAAGAATTTAGTATTTCATAAGTTTCTGAATGCCAGAGTAAATGTATTCTGGTCTGGAGTACTTACATCTCTCTTTCAGCTGTAATACTTTTGAAGTTTCTCCTGTCTATACATTTTAGGACCTTAGGAGTGAAGGTCTTTGAGGCAGATTGCTATCACAGGCAATCAAATGCCAATACCTAGGTCGAACTTCATGTTACTCTCTTATTCGATTATTTTTAATTTTCAGCAAAACATCTTGGATTGCTGATGTGGTTTTTGGTCTGATTGTTTTTCAGCAGATGTCATATAATCTGGTATATTCTCATTTGGGCAGATAATGGATGTGCAACAGAAATCACTAAAACACATCTTAGTACTAAATACTGTTCTTCTAATGATTCTAGGGAGTTATGGAGCTTACAAAAATTTACTTGTGTCTTGAGTGTATGCAGATCAATTTTGCATAAAGTCCTACCTGTTACTGCTCAAACTCTACCCCTGGAGGAAAAGTCCTAACCTCAGTGGGAGAGCCTATAGGTACTACAGGCAATCTACCCACTGTCACCTCGGTAGCCTTGGCCCACACTTCAGACTAAGGAGAGAAACTACCCTAGCCTAGGGGGGAATCCCTACGGTCTATCTAGCCTAATCAATTGTAGCAATGGAGAATTAGTTAAGCTAGATTGACTAAGATAATTAATCAACTTTTACCCACTCTTAATGATAAAGGTGCAATCATGTGAATAGTTGATCAAATTACCGATTATGATCAAGCTTTAGATGATTTTTATTAAACAACTGTGCTCATTTGTTTGATGAAATCTTTGCTTGGAAATTTTTAGATAGAACTTGCTCAATGGAACATAGAACCATGAGACGCTATTAAATGTTTGAACATATATCCAACTACACAATGAAAAATGACCATGAGATTATAGCATCTCATACCATCAAGGATTGAGAGCACCGTTCCAAAAGATCATATGCCAAGAGTCATACATTTGTAATGAATAACCAATGAAATGCCACATACACTGCTGTTATTAGAAATAATAATGACAGCAAACTTACAGCTCTAGGACAGCAGAGTTATATCATTCAACAGTGAGCAGATTTGTGCATTGTCTTAACCAAGAGAACAAATATTCAAATTGTGCTTAGAGTGTGACATTATACCATGCAAATATTGATCGTTCTCACATGTTAACAGAAGTCAGAAAAGTAGTAAAAACATCAGTGCTTGAGGCATATTTATTATTGCATGTTGAGAACAATCTATACTCAGGAAACAGTGATCTGAAATGAAGCAGACAGTGAGCACCTTTCATAACATTCAGAGCATATTTACCACAGGCTTGTTATCATGATAGATCTGATTTAGAGTATTCCACACAATAAGTGAAATTATGTCATGTAAACAGTGCTCAGTTTCGTGTATAAAGTTTAAACAGTGCTTATGGATGTCAACATTCTAGGTGCATTACTATCATTAAAGATCAGAGATCAAAGCATAACAACCACTGGATAATTCTGAATGTCAACAACAATATTATTGTGTACACTGTAAGAAATAATTGTTGAAATATTGTAACTGCAAAGACTATTCTATTTATTATTGATGTATTATTCATTAGATCAATCCTCTTTTGTGGATTGATCATGTCGGGTATTGTGAATGACCAAATCCCCTTTTGCGGATTGGTCAAACTCTAATTGTAATAGGCAGAATGAGAAGTCGGCCCCCAGAATATATTAAAGTGGTTATAACCACCCAGAATGAGAAGTCGGCCCTGCTAGTGAAAGACACCTCAGTTCACACCTGCTAGATTGTATAAATAAGAGAGGCCAATGCCTCATTTGTTCACTCACTCACTTGTTCATCAGAGCGCAAGTTTGGAGCTGCAGTTGGAGAAGGAAGAGAGAGAGAGGCCCATCCTTGGGAGAGGACTTTCTGTATTGTTTGGTTTATTCTCTTGGCATTGTATTAGCTATCTATATTAAGGAAGTTTTTGCTGGGTTTTCTCCCCCATGAGGGTTTCCCAGGATAAATGACGTGTCTCTTGTGATTGTGTATTTCTTAGTGATCCTATCTATGCTATGGTTATCTAGTGAATTGAAAATAAACCTAATAATAGCTTAAACCTTAACATGGTATTAGAGCTCAGTTGAAGAGAGCATATTTCACAAGAAGAAGAAAAACGTCACTGTTGCCATACATGCAAATTAGAGATTTTTATTGAAGAAAATTTTTAGCCCCAAAGCCATTTAGAAAAGTGCGCCCTTCCTCAATGAACACTTTGGCATCATCAGCGCACCTTTTCAGTGGTTAGATCTCCTGAAAAGTGAAACCCTAGTTTTCACCAGGTACCAGAAAACCATAAGTACCAGTGTACCATAAGTACTAGAAGTACTAGAAAACCAGAAGCACCAGTCCAGAAATCCGCTGATCAAGTTTGAAGGGGTAAAAGTTGGATTTTCTGAAATCTAACCACACCAGGCTACTCGCCTTAGCCAAGCGCACCTCTTTGTAAGTTCATAATTCAATTTTGAGCACTTTCATTTTTCGGTCATTTTCCTAAGCTCCAGGTAAAAGATGTCTGCAAGCACTAAGCTTGTTGACAAGTTAGAAGGTGTGGAAAACTTCCGTGCCTGGAAGTATAGGATTTGACTCATTCTTGAAGAGAATGATTTAGCAAGATTCATTAAAGAAGACGCACCAGAACCCGCTGATGCTGCAGATAAATCAAAGCACCAAAAAGACATAATTAGGGCTAAAAGAATCATTGCAGATTCTATCAAAGATCACTTGATTCCTCAAGTGTTTTCAAAGAAGACTCCAAAAGAAATGTTTGAGGCCCTAACCAAGTTATATGAAGGAAAGAACATAAATCAGAAGATGAATCTAAGAACTCAACTCAAGAATACAAGGATGCAGAAAGAAGAATCGATCCAAGAATATTTCTCCATAATATCTCAATTCAAAGAACAACTAGAAGCAATTGGAGATACTATAGACGAAGACAAACTCATAATGACAGCCCTTAATGGTCTCACAAGACCTTGGGATGCATTCATCCAAACTATTTGTGCCAGAACAGAGAAACTAAAATTTGATAGTCTTTGGGAAGAATGTATTCAAGAAGAATCAAGAGTAGCGAACCGAGAATCTCTACTATCAAGAGATGAAGATCAAGCCCTAGCTACTCACACTAAATGAGGAAGAAAGAAGTCTTACTTCCAGAAAGAAACTCATAAAGAGTCTCAATCCCAAAACAAATTCATACATAAAGAATTTCAACCAAAGAGATTCCAGAAGAAAGGACAAAGAAAAGAAAGAGATTTCTCATCTTACCAATGCTACCATTGTGACAAGATGGGACATATTGCGAGACATTGTCCAGCCAGACGAGAAGAATACAAGAGGAAAAACAAGAGGCATCATGTCCATGTAGTTGAAGATGAAGAGCCACCCACAAAGATGATAAAATAATGAATTGAAGACTATGTCTTGATCTCGGCCCTCTCAGGATCAGTATCACCTGGAGAGGACACTTGGCTCATTGATAGTGGTGCTTCCAAGCACATGACAGGTCAAAGATATATTCTCTCTTGCCTTCCAGAAAATAAGTTTTCTCAGAAAGTTACACTTGGAGATGATTATCAATACCCTATCAAGGGAGTAGGAGAATCAAACTACAAGCTTTATTCATGGACTCCAATGAAGATGAAGGATGTACTCTATGTACCAGGTTTGACAAAGAACCTACTCTCCATATCATCTTTAGAAAAGAAAGGCTTCAGAGTTGCCTTTATAGATGGAGAAGTTCTTATGTGGGCTAAAGGAAAAACCATGAAAGAAGCAATCATTATTGGAAAAGAAGAAGGTGGCTTTTATAAGCTAAAGGGTCACTCAGAAGTAGCCATGACCCATGCCATTGAGAATCCATGTGAACTATGGCATAAAAGATTAGCCCACATCAACTACAAAGCATTACCGTATGTAAGCAAGGCAACCACAGGTCTACCGGAACTCAAGGTTGACCATGAAGGTGTGTGCAATGGATGTGCGCAAGGGAAAAACACCAAGAACCCTTTTCCTAAGAGAGACAATAAAGCATAAGGGGTATTAGAACTCATTCACTCAGATGTGTGTGGCCCAATGCCATCATCCGTATACTATGTATCTTTTATTGATGATTATTCTCGTAAAACCTGGGTTTACCTTTTAAAATCAAAAGATGAAGTGTTCATTAAATTCAAGGAATTCAAAGCCTTGATAGAGAATCTTTCTGAAAGAAAGATCAAGATACTCAGGTCAGATAATGGAGAAGAATACACCTCAAAAGAGTTTGTAAACTATTGCAAAGATGTCGGGATTAAGAGGGAGCTCACCACTCCTTACAATCCTTAACAAAATGGTGTAGCAGAAAGAAAGAACAGAACTATAATGGAAGCAATGAAGACCATGATCCATGATCAAGATCTTTCAATGTGCTTATGGGTAGAAGCAACAAAAACAACAGTATATGTACACAACCGATTGTCCCATAGTGCACTTGGGTTCAAGACCCTTGAAGAGATGTTCTTCGGAAAGAAGGTAGAAGTAAGCCATCTCAAAATATTTGGCTGCCCAGTATTTGTACATATTCCAAAAGAGAAGAGAACCAAGCTGGACCCTTCAGGAAAGAAGGGAATATTTGTTGGATACTATGAGGTCTCCAAGGCCTTCAGAGTTTATATACCAGGTTACCATCATATTGAGATCAACAGGGATGCAACCTTTGATGAAGATGCAACACTCAAGAAATCAAGAAGATGCCAGCTTGAAGAAGTATATGAAGATTAACCTGTAGCTCCCAGAGTTGCAGAACCAGTGAGGGAAGTCATAGCTTCCCCTGATGAGGAAATTCTAGAAGATCATGACATAGTAGAATTTCAAGAACCTCCCCAGATGACAATCTCCCACAAGAGAAAGCCATCTTGGGCAAGGGAACTTATTCAAGATGGAGAGAAGTATGGTGTCCCCGAAGGAACCATGAGACAAGTGAAGAGACCTAAGCCATTCTTCAGTTATATGGCTTTGATGTGTGATCTCTTAGAGAAGGAGCCTACTTGCTTTGAAGAAGCCATTCATAAGAAAGAATGGGCAGATGCCATGACAAAATAATACCAATCCATCATAAAGAATGATGTATGGGAAATAGTTCCTAGACCGAAGAGCAAGGATGTGGTATCTTCCAATTGGATTTTCAAAATAAAACATGTTGTTGATGGAAATATTGAGAAGTATAAAGAAAAGTTTGTCGCTCGTGGCGTTTCTCAAAAGGAAGGCATTGACTATGAAGAGACATTTGCTCATGTAGCCAGATACACTTCGATCAAAACCATTATAGCTCTTGCAGCTAAGATGAAGTGGAAGTTACACTAGATGGACGTGAAGACAACTTTCTTAAATGGTGTCATTGAAGAAGAAGTGTATATAGAACAACCTCAAGGATTTGAAGTTGAAGACAGGAAGACTCGTGTCTGCAAATTGAAGAAGGATCTGTATGGATTGAAGCAAGCTCCTAGAGCTTGGTATGGAAGGATAGACAGTTTTCTGACGAGCTTGGGCTTTACCAAGAGTAAAGTTGATTATAACCCCTACTTCAAGGTTATGAATGATGAGACAGTTATATTGCTGCTGTATGTAGATGACTTATTCTTAACTGGAGAAGAAAAGCTCATCACTGAATGTAAGAAGAAGCTCGCTGCAGAATTTGAGATGAAAGACCTTGGCCTAATGCACTATTTATTAGGTCTTGAGGTATGGCAGAGTCCAGAGAGGATCTTCCTTAACCAAGGGAAGTATACAGTTGAAATCCTGAAGAGATTTGATATGTTGGAGTGCAAGTCCATGAATACACCCATGGAAACCAAGTTGAAGATCCTAGTCGACACTTCGTCAGAATTGATTGATGCTACGTTGTATAGACAGATCATTGGATCGCTGATGTATCTGACGAACACCAGACTAGATATCTATTTTGCTGTGAACACCTTGAGTCAGTTTCTGGTAGAACCCAAACATGTTCACCTAGTTGCTGCAAAACATGTGATGAGGTACCTTAAGGGTACAGTAGATTGTGGTTTCAATTATGATGGAGATCATGACTTCAGACTGAGTGGGTACACTGATTCAGATTGGGCTGGAAGTGTCTCTGGCAGGAAGAGCACTTCAGGATGTTGTTTCAGTCTGGGGTCAGCCATGATCTCATGGCAGAGTAGAAAGCAATCAAGCATTGCTCTCAGCACATCGAAAGCAGAATACATTACTGCGTGTTCTGCCAGTTGTGAATCCATATGGCTTCAGAAGTTGTTGACAGGTCTATTCGACCTAGAGATGGAAGCAACCATGATCCTATGTGATAACCAGAGCTACATAAAGATGACAAAGAATCCTTTATTTCATGACAAGTCAAAACACATAGAGATCCGATATCACTACATCTGTGACATGGTGTAGAGAGGAGCCATAAAGGTCTAATATGTTAGCATGGATGAACAAGTTGCTGATGTGTTGACCAAGCCTCTATCTCGTGTAAAGTTTGAGCACTTTCGAGATAAGCTTGGTATAGTCCGAAAGGACCTCCCTCGAAAGGGGGAGTAGTGTTGTGTTGCCAGCCTAGCGCTGTGATGCCAGCTTAATTGCTGTGATGATGTGCCAACTTAATTGCTGTGATGATGTGGCAACTTAATTGCTATGATGATGTGCTAGCTTAATTGCTGTGATGATGTGCCAGCTTAATTGCTGTGATGATGTGCTAGCCTTGTGCTCTGATGATGTGCTAGCCTCGTGTTGTGATGATGTGACCAACCTCGTGTTGTGATGATGTATTAGTTTTTATACTAATCCATGTTGATGTAGATGATGATACCATTCCATCTCTCTGTTGAGAATGATAATATTGATGATGAGAAAAACTTCCGATGATTTATAAATACGCCAGTCAGTGTTCCAAGATGCTGTTGATAATGTTGTCCTCTCTCTCGCCTGATGCTGTTGTAGAATACCCTTCTTGTTAAGGGGGAGTGTTGAAATATTGTAACTGCAAAGAGTATTCTATTTATTATTGATGTATTATTCATTAGATCAATCCCCTTTTGTTGATTGATCATGTCGGGTATTGTACATGACCAAATCCCCTTTTACGGATTGGTCAAACCCTAATTGTAATAGGCAGAATGAGAAGTCGGCCCCCATAATATATTAAAGTGGTTATAACCACCCAAAATGAGAAGTTGGCCCTGCCAGTGAAAAGACACCTCAGTTAACATCTGCCAGATTGTATAAATAAGAGAGGCCAACGCCTCATTTGTTCACTCACTCACTTGTTCATCAGAGTGCAAGTTTGGAGCTATAGTTGGAGAAGAAGGAAGAGAGAGAGAGGCACATCCTTGGGAGAAGGCTTTTTGTATTGTTTGGTTTATTCTCTTGGCATTGTATTGGTTATCTATATTAAGGAAGTTTTTGCTGGGTTTTCTCCCCCATGAGGGATTCCCATGATAAATGATGTGTCTCTTGTGATTGTGTATTTCTTAGTGATCCTATCTATGCTATGGTTATCTGGTGAATTGAAAAGAAACCTGATAATAGCTTAAACCTTAACAATAATGTCAGCACTTAAGCGATTAAATTTGTTTAGGAACCTTTCTTTGTATGTTTATAAAAGACACCATGCCGCTGCAGATAAAATATTGGCCAGTGAACCCTCACAAGAGATGTTAACACATTATAGTAGGTCGTTCTTCAATCTTTATCATCGATTTGCTTAAAGTTTTGTTGTAGGTTCTACATGAGTCAAACGTTGCAATAAAATTGAAGTAACAGATCGGAAAATTAATCCTTGTCACCAGCTAATGAGCTGAGATAAAAATGCCTTGTGTGCTTATGTGAGTGTTTAAAGTGTTCTTTAGGCAAGCAACATTTACAATATATAAGTTCAGATTTGAAAACATAGGCCTCTGAACAGATTGTATTTCAAACTAGAAGTTACGAACTCCTAAAATCTAGGGCACCCTCCTCAAAGTGAGCAAAAATCCTTAAATAGGTAGACACTATTGAAATATTGTGTAACTGCAAAGAATATTCTTATCCCCTTGTGTGGATTGGTCAAATCCTAAATGTAATATGCAAATTAAGAAGTTGACCCCAGGGAAATTAGAGTGGTTCTGACTACCCAGAAAGAGATGTTGGCCCTGCCAGTGAAGAGACACCTCCTTTCAGTGCTTGCCAGTTTGTATAAATATAGGAAGCCATCGCCTCATTTGTTCACTCACTCAACTCACTCATCTAGTGCACAAGTATTGAAGGAAGCTAGAGTTACCAGTTGCCGGAAGAAGGAAGAGAGAGAGGCACATTTCTTGGGAGAGGATATTCTCTAGTGTTTGGTTTATTGTCTTGGCATTGGATTGGCTATGGTTCTTTGATTATTTTCTGGTCTAGCATCATGGTGGTTTGTCTCTCATAGAGAGAGATTTATTCTGGTACTGTACTTGGTTATTGAATCTATATTAAAGAAGTTTTGCTGGGTTTTCTTCCCCTTGAGGGTTTCCAAGGATAAATGCTTGTGTATCTTGTGATTGTGTTTCTCTCAATGATCCTATCTATACTATGGTTATCTAGTAAATTGAAAAGACACCTAATAATAGCTTAAACCTTAATAAAGGCCTCCTCAAAACCATGAGCTACAATGAAACCATGTGCTCATACCATGTCTTAGAATAAAACCATGAGCCAACACCATGTCCTGAGTGAAAACCATGTGAGAAAACCACTAGAAGTTACAAACTCCTAAAAGCTAGGGCACCCTCCTCAAAGTGAGCAAAAGTGAGCAGTTGTGTTAGAGGAGATAGAGTCACTTCCAGTGTGGGAGACATAGGTGTTAATGTTTATGCCATTATTATAGTTCTTTGCATTTCAATAGATAAGAGCATCATAAGAACAAGATCACTGAGAAATACACATTCACAAGAGACAACATTTATCCTGGGAAACCCTCTAGGGGAAGAAAACCCATCAAAAACTTCCTTATCATAAATAACTTATACAATGTTCAAGAGATAACTCAAACCAATACAAATAGTCCTTCCCCAAGAGATACGCCACTCTTCTCCCTCTCTCCAACTGGTAATTGCAGCTTGCCTCATAAGAGAATGAGCAAGTGAGTTGTGTGTTAGAAGTGAGGCGCTAGCCTCTTATTTATACAGGACTGGCACGTGTGAGAGGGTTTCACTGGCAGGGCCGACCTCTCACTCTGGGTGGGTAAACCCACC
>SNQJ01S0014619.1:58570-83694 GCA_010110895.2 Picea sitchensis
ATATATATATATATATATATATATATATATATATATATATATAAAAGTGAACTGTTTTGGCTTATGTTTGATTTTTTTTTGGGTGTGTTGTAATTTGCTTTTTATATAACAAGTTATTGACTAATAGTCATTATTACTTGAACAATAACAATAACTCTCTCTCTCTCTAGAGAGAGAGAGAGAGTTATTGTTATTGTTCAAGTAATAATGATTATTAGTCAATAACTTGTTATATAAAAACAATGTATAATAATAAAAGAATGGTTAATTAAGCAACAAGTTTAGTTGCTATGAGTGATTTGTTGTTGGATCTGCCCTTTTCCACCACCTCACTACCATTTCTGTTTATTATTCCATTATTTCGATTGCAAGGCTATGAATAAGGTTTTATCAACCGTAAATATATCAAAACATGAGGGAGACTCTTGTTCCATAAAAAGGGGTCTTGTACATCAATTTGGTATTTAGCTAGTCATATCCTGAAATTAGATTATTATTTTTAGTTTTATTATTATAAAACTAAAAATTTAATATATACATAAAACTACTTTACCACATAAAAATCACCTTTTGAAAAGCATTAAAGTAGGTGGTGGATTGTCTTTGTCTTATGGTATGATAATATATATATTTTGATTGAAACTGGTAAATATAATACTTTTCATGTATATACAACTTCACTTCACTATAGTAAATAAACCATAGTAAGGAAATTAATAAAATTTTTGTGGTGGTAGAAAGAAATTAACTAATAGAATTAATGTAATAACATGTATTTGTGTTAAACTAAGAATTTAAAAATAATTAGTATAAATGAGAAAGTGGGAAATTAATGAGAATTAATAATAACAAAGGAATTGGCCTAATTAAGCTTTGTTGTCTTGGGATCTCATGTTTTTGTTTTAATGGGGAATGCTACTTTGTTAAAAAATCTCTTAACCTTGATCCTTGCATGGTATGATACTTGTATTTATGTTTTAATGTATGCTTATTAATCTTGATTTTTGCATGGTATGATATTTGTATTTTGTTTTAATGTATGTTTGACATGCCTTTTCGATCCCTTCAAATTTTGGAAGCTCTTCCTATGATACTACTTCATTGATAGCAATATTAGGTTTTTCCACATTGATTGCATTGATGTTAGTACCTTTATCCACATTTTTGACTTTTTGTTGTGCATTCTTCTCACTCTTCAACTTCTTCATTTTCATCAGTAGAGTTTTATTATTATTTCTCAAACGAGAAATTTCATAGTTTTTGGATGATAGTTTTTTATTGATATTTTTAGTATTTTTTTTATGTGTTTTTTACATTCTTATTTTGTTGTTGCATCTCTTTTATCTATTGTTGAAAATTGCAAATTTATATATCTTGCTTCTCTAATTCCCTTCAAGTGTACATAATTTCTTGTTGTTTGATGATAAGGGTTTTGTTCAAATCTCTATTTTTCCCTTCTAAATCATCATAACCTTGTTGTTGTGTTAAGCCCTAAATAGTGACACATTACCCTTTAATTGGGGCATATTACATTAGTGTTTTTATTTTATTTATGTTGGATTGGGTCCATTAGTTGTAATTGTACCTCCTAGTCTCCTATATATATACCAAGGAGACCTTTTCATTTGGAATTATCTTGTATTTGTGAATTCATATGATGTATAAGGAGGTTGCCCTCTCGAAGAGGCTTATTATCTGAATTTATCTCTTTTTCAAGGTATTGAGTACTTATTCTGATGTTTTTATACTATTTTGATATTTGGTTCTTAACATTTGGTATTAGAGCTAGACAATCCTTGGGACTGACTTCTTCAAAACAAGACTTCTTGGCATTTTCGCTACAACTTTTTTTTCTGGAAGGTTTCAGGATCTGTAATTTATATGGTGTATAGGAGACATATAGAGCTAATTTGGGTCCAAATTTCAGATATTTGTTCGTTATATTTTGGAGATACATTTTGTTCAAGTTAGAGTTTTTGACTAGTCCTGAAACTAGTCTGAAATAGGTCTTCTTGGAATTTTCACTCCCAATTTTTTTTGGCTTGGTTTCAGGGTTTGAAATTTTTACAGTATGATGGAGGAATAGTGAAGTATCTTGTGTACAAATTTAAGCCCTTGATTTGTTGTACTCAAAAAGTTATTCTCCGAGGAAATTAGGGTTTTTGGATGGTTCAAATTTCAGTCTAAAACAAGTGTTCTTGGGAAAATTGTTGTATCTGAACTACAAACCTCCAAATTGAGTGAGACCTATTCCATTGGTTAGGGTACAAACCAAAGTTTTACTGGTGAAGATTTAAGTTTTGAAGTGAAGATTGTGACACGTGGCAGTCCGTAAAAGTTCGCTCTCCTGAAAGGTAAAACAATCAACACATCTTGGGGAAGTTATCATAAAATTCTCTTGGATAATCGAATCTTGGTATAACTTGGGGGGTTGGAAAGAAGACACATTAGGCTACCTCAGGCCAAAATTTTAGACTCAAAAGGGTCGAAATTGTATAGATACAACAAAAGAAAGGTCGACTAGCAGGACAATGCCCAAATAAGGGTTTTAAAAGGTGTATTTTTTTATTGTTGTTGGAAATTTGCATATCTTTTGACTAGAAGATCCAATTGGGCTGATTCAAAAAGTGGAATAAAGTGGGATAAAAGGAGTATCACATAAAATTGGGAGAATCTTAGGGCTTTTTAAGTACAGACGTATTCCGACATCTCTAAACTTAGGAGCTATCGTTACTTGTCAACGCTACAACCCGGGGACAATGTGGTTCTTCTACGTACCTAGAGTATATCATAAGGCCCCTTTCGAACGATTAAGCATTAGACAACACTACTATGGATTTGAGCTCCCACGTACCAGACGTATATTGGGAGAGCCCCTAGAATCCTGAGACTAACCGAGTAAACCATTTGGCCATCTTGTTGCTATAATACACCGAAAACAACACTCAAGGAGATCACTCTTTAGTACCTGGATAGTCGAATAATACGACTAAGGGCATGATCAAGCCTCCTTAGTTAGTGCCCTGAGATATTGGGTCGAGTACTATTGTTGGACCCCACACATATATTAGAGAGCTATAGTACCTAACACTCCCTTGTCTGTGAGGACCTCTGCCTAAGCCAATTAGGAATTCCTACCTTGCAGTGATACTTGGTCAACATGCTACTAAAAAAAGTAACTTCTACACCAAATAAACCCTTAAACAGTCCTACTTGGATGTAACGACCCTCCTCGTTACGACGACAACTCTGATAACAGGTGCAAGGAGATTTTTTTTTTTTAGGTGTGTGCGCACGTGTACAAAGGAAACAAACACATTTGACTCTGTGTCGCCACCCGACGACGAATAAGACACAACCATGATGAACATAACAAGACGACAAGGACACAAGACAAGTAACTGCATGCATAAACGACGATCGACGACAATAAGTAAACTGACTACCCGCCCGTCCTACCCTGCAATGGTTAGGACCTCCAAGACACATAATCAACGCTCAAGCCCAGGTTCCCATCGATTTTAACCATTTAAGGTCTCAGGGCTGGCGACTGTTCTGAGGAACATGGAAGCGTCTACATCCCGCCCGACACAAGCAGACCAAGCAACGAAATTAATACAACCAAGTGCAACAAAAACCGAGAATAACCACGTCCTCTACGGAGACGCAAGACAAAAGGACTCAGACAACGACCAACCAATATTAATGACAAGGAGATGTCTATGACTCAACAGTGATGGATTACCAGGGAATTACTCCATTTAATTTCATTAACTAATGAGTACATTTAGCATAAGGTAAATCTAATTAATCTCAATCCCCCATTTATTAAGTCATGAAATCTTATTGTGCTTAGTTCAAGGACAATACAATTGTAAGCTATCACTAACAGCAAAATGGTAGAAGCATTGCCATGAAATGATGCCCATGGTACTCATATATCACAACGACATGCAATAGTAACCATCACATTGCAATTTCGTATTAACTATAATAAATAACTGTGTCATCCTTACCATAAATGATGAACCCATTTACATTTATCTTACCCTGTATATTAATATTAACATAAAATATTACACTATTGCCTTAGCATTACATTACCTTACATTCCTTCATATTACATTCATGTTAAATAACTTGCAAACCAAAGATCAATTTCCTCACTTCTTGTAGGTTGCCAACAGATAGATTGCTAATCATAATAGCATTTCATTTTATATTGCAATAATATGGCAATAAGAATCCATAACCTTCATTTGACAATTACAACCATAACATCAACATTTTATTTTGTAGTGTATTATCATTACATCTTCAATTGCGATAACAATATATTATGGTAACTTCACCTACACAAAATACAATAACAGTATGCTGACATTAGCCTTCCTAACTGCAATCTATAATCCACATTCGTTTCTCATGTAACAAGGTTAAATTCTCATCCTAAAAATCCAGTTCTTCTTCACTAGTGGTAGTTAATCCCTTACCACGCAAACTAAGTAGTTTTGCCAAGGTTATAATAATTCCAATTTTAGAGCATCGACAGACTATTATTAGATTAGTTTAAACTTACCAACTACCACTCAATTACTGTAAGTCTAACTGACATGCACATGACTCGAGATTCCACCTGCATCATATGTTTTAAATATCTAAAATTATAAAAAGAAGGGAACGCAAGTTATAAATACATTTAAGGTATTCCAGGCGGCGAGCTAATACTTAAGCACGTTTACAATCAATCAACACTGCGACCTATACTGTGCAGATGTATACTTCTGCAAAATCTCTACCTCAGATTGGTTCCATTAAAACAATTAAGAAGAAAAACTCTCACCGAACAGAATTCGTTCTGGATTTCATTTCCAGAATTCCTCCGCTAGAATAGAAGGTTGTTACTAACTGTAGGATTGAATTCCAAATGCGCTTAAGGTAGTGATAACCAAACAACATACAGTCGAAGACGCAAGGGAACGGGTTCCTTCTTAAAGTAACCTAAACCTTAAAAAGGGGAATTAAAATGAGACTGAACGATAATGACAGGTACGGTGTTCACTAATAAAACAAAATGGCGGATTTATCAAGAGTTCCTTCTCACCCCTACTGTGCTATGGTCATGATAGGAGGGGAAAGAGACTTACGCCAATAAGTGTTTTGCTCAACAGCAAACAAATCCGGGCACTGACCTGGATCACAACATGTTGAAGGCATTAAAGGATAACTTAAGTATTAAGGTGTAATATCAAAAACAATTTAAAAAGGCGCACTTTCGGTTAATTGAAGCCATTTACACCTTTAAAACAGATTGAAGCCATTAACACATTAACACAATACGCATAGGAGAGCGTATTGATAAAGCTAACATTAATCCAAGCAATAAATGACATTCTTCCCACTTGTTAAATAGAGAAATAATATCCACCGCCATCTCCATGAATCCAACGTGTTTCAAATATTCGTTCCCTTAATAATGCGTAGACTAAAGCAAGGGAAGGAAACAATTATTCCCAAGATAATGCCATAGATAGTGCCTGTAGAAAAAGACTGACAGCGGGCAACTTGCGTAGTCTACAACGCCTTGGATAATCGCATTGACCACATAATTTAGGGATGATAGAGTAGGGGAACAAGCGAATCCTTCCAGATCTTGTTGCCGACAGAAGGGAACGAAGGCGTCAACGACACCAAAATCGAAGGGCCGTGGGTACAGGCCAGAGAATTAGAAATCTTGACATGGCAACCGTCAAGCGAAAGCCAGGAACCAAGAGCTAAAACTGGCGGGTTAGCTAGGCCACGTCTTAGAGACACCCTTTCCGTTGTACACATCGCGACTTGCAGAGGTAGTCACCGACAACAGGGTTCAGCTCGCAGAGGGAGAAGGATTCCATTGTTGCAGGAACGACTCTACAAAGCTAGCAGAGGCTAAGAGGTGAGGTAACTAAATACTGTGGCGGGGGCTAGAACACTGGTAAAATGACAGTTGCAGAGACGAGCTAAAAAGGGTTTAATGGTGGAAGGTAGGGGCGAAACGAACGGAAACAGAACATAGAACCCCCAACCTTAACAGAGCCTCTGCCTCAACTTAAGCACGGTTGACCAGTCACAGCGCGACTTCAAGAGATTCAACCCGTTCAACCAAAATGCGTTCAGTGATTTAGAAATTGATGCATCTGGACATGCAAATTCTAACCATAACTGCATTTTAGCTAGGCTATTTCAGTCAAGGATTAAACGTGCAATTCTAACCCAACCAGGATTTACAGTCAGTTCTGAACATAAAGGGTTATATGTAAATTTTCCATCAAGAAGGTTACACTACATAAAATTTCAACACCCCTTACGTTGCCCAATCTTAACGCAAGTTGCACTACAGCTGATCCGACCCTTAAAGCTTTTAGGACAAGGAATTTCTAACAAGACATGCATTCAGACGAGTGGGATTCAGTCAATTCAGTCATAAAACTTCAGAAATTGAGCAGACAATAATTTAGTATAAACTCAAGCATAAAATTTCAGTCACAAGAGATTTTCAGACACAAAATTTCAGGAGATTGCTGGGCATATTAATTACTCCATTTACATCCATTGATAATACACCTACAGATTTAAATCATACCTCCTACACTGTCTATTATTCAACCGAAGGGCGTACCTTTGCTTGTTGCCTGCTCTGGAAGTTTCCCGCGCGCTCCATGCAATCCTGCTCGCTGACCGTCGAGACTACACCGGTACCTCCCAGCCAATCACTAGGGGTACTCTGCTTCCCCCTTAGCCCCCTGAGCCGCAAAGGGGCCACACACAATTCAGATGGTCCGTCTAGCTTCCCAGCTCACCTCGCAAGGCCGAGCTACCACTCCTATCCAAGCTGGAAAATCCCAACTCTCCACAAGTAATCAGTCAAGTCACAATTCCGGCAGCGTAACATTACACTAACAACCGATCCCTTACTTCCTCCTCTTCCCTTTCTTTTATAGAGTTTTTAGAACCTCCTCTTTCCCTAAATCACATTTAAATTAAGTTTTAATAAAAATATTCAAAATATTCTCCTTCGCACAAGTGTCGTCCATCCCCCTCATTTCTCCAATAATTATTTTCTTTAAATTATTAATTGACTCATTTCCCTCACCCACCTAGAGTTGCTCCTAAATTTCCTCTTAGGTGTTCCTAGATCCCCTTACATGTTTTAAATACCTTCCCTAAAAAGATGTTGCTAAATTAACTCAAATTAGAAGGTTTTTTATTGCCGATTCCTTACTATGTTGACCTTGCTTTTTATCATAAGTTCCCTTCCTTCCTTTATTATATTTCCTCCCTTTCCTTAATTTCCTAATTTTTTTTTTCCCCTCTTTCCCTTTTTATTAGAGCCAAAATGGCAGTTGCACTTTTCAGTCTTTTTTATTTTATTTTTAATTTAAAAATCTTTTTACTTCCACAAGTTAAATAATTTATTTCTTCTTTACAATTTAAAGCCACATATTAATTAAATTATTACTCTTTTCATTTTACCCAAAAAATTATGAAGACTAAAACTAAAACTTGAGTGGTTTTTAGTTTAGATTTTTCTTTTTCTTTTTATAGGGTCTTTTCTTAAGGTTAAACAAAATTTTACCCTAGAGAAGTTTTAGACTTAGATTTAGATTCTGATCCGGGCGACACTTGGTTAGGGAAGTTGTTTAAGGATTTCTTAAGGTGTTAAAAGTCTTAGGGCCATCTAGGTTTGTTCCTTCATCAACATCAATGCGAAGTGCCCTTCAGGACGCACCACGTGCTCCAAGGGTGCCACTCGCCACGTTCGTTTCTTTTGGGCGACGTGCCCTTCAGGATGCATCACGTGCTCCAAGGGTGCCACTCGCCAACTTGATTGATTGGTAGACATCTATAACCCCTGGAGTCAACACTCCTCCGGGTGAACTTGTGGGAGACTAAGGGCTCTAAGGAATAAGGCCCCCGCCTTATTGCACACCCCTTAGAATCATCGTGAGCGACTGTCGCAGTCTGCCCTCACGGCATCGTGGATCCTCTCGAACTAGGTAATCGTTAACCTACAGTTCGAGCCACGGCGGGAGTGCTAGTAGGCTGTGGCAGGGTTGTTGCCCACACCTCTCCCTCAACCTCTCTGGTAATCGTGTGTGTGGCCCCTCTACTCCATATGTGAGTCTGGTCGGCAAACTATCGTCAGCCTGCATCATCAACAATCGTGTCAGAACATGTCCACATCATATCATCAAATCAGTGAAATATCACAGTAAATAAATCAACCTAAATAGCACACTCCCTGACTCAATCCGGAGTCCAGGGGGTTCCATCGATGCCTTTGCATCCTCAAGGTCCAAAACCCTGCACACTCAATAAAACTGAGTCAATAGCACCTGTCTATGTAAAGCAGTAAAACATCATGTCATCTATCATAACACATCATAATCAAGGATAAATGTTTTAATATCATAAAAGTCCGGATCACTTGCAAGCAAGTGTCCTCAAAGAATAAGTTTTCTCAGTGCGCCAGAGTGGGATGTTACATTGGACTCTTGATGACGGTGAAGTAATATGCAAGGATATAAATGATTTGCAAAATAAGGCAATAACAAAAGATGAACTACAAAGGATGATGGATTCAACTGAAGGTAAGTTAGAAGCGATGATGGATACTAAGATGGATGGCTTAAAATGAGAGATCATGGAAGGATTGAAAAAGTTGGTAATAGAGAGGCCATTTTTTTCCAGTAGAAAATTAGCTCAATTATATTAATGAAAATATAATTTTTTACTTCTTCTTGACCCCACAGATGTTGAGAGCAGTACACGTCCATAGACCATGCTCAACAACACTATCATATACATCCCCCGAAAGAACACAAACTACAACACACAGGTTGTAAAAGGAGACATAAAGCAGGGCTAAAAACCCCAACAAAACCCCGACGGGAGAAACAAAACAGGGCTAAAAAACCCCCACAAAACCTCGAAGCCACCTCCACCGCAAACTCCGGCTTTAATCACCAACGCGCACTTGGAAAAGAGCCCTCAAAATGCACGAAGAATGCAACGACAAAGAAAACAAAGGCGCACTAGTCCATGAAGACGCAGGCGAGCGTGCCCGAAGCTCGGCCACCAATTTCCACCTCGACCCCTAGACGCCGCCATAGAGTGGCCACATCCATTCGCATAAAGTTACCTGACCACTGAGCACGAAATGTTCGCCGCTGCCACCACCGTCCTCTATCCCTCGAAAAACCTTGCCCGCTCACTCAGGAAGGGTTCGTCACGACTTTAGACGCCGCCACAAAATGGCCGCAGTCAACTGCATAAGGCTTACCCTATCGCTGAGCTTGGAACCTCTGCCGCCGCCGTCACCCTCCTCTAGCCCACAAAAACCCTTGCCCGCTCGCATTGAAAGGGAAAATTGCCTGCGCATCTCCATGGAAACTAGGGTTGCGACTAGTGAAACCTAGCCGCAGAGCCCGTAGGGAAACCCTACCTCGACTCTCAAAATCGCCAAATCGTAGCCCGCTCTCTCTCCCCTATGCTTTTTTTTTATTGAAAGTGACAATGTATCCCATGAAATTCATAATATGAGGACACAAGGAAGATGAATCAAGATTGGAGAAACTTAAGCTTTGGGTTGAAGACCAACCACTTTCCTAAGATAAGTACGAGGAACTTTGATGGCAAGGATCCAATCACATGGATACTCTAGATGGAGCAATTCTTTGATTTACATGATGTGCCACACACAAAAGGTACGAATTGCATCCTTATATTTAGAACCTAATCAATTATTGTGGTATTGATGGCTTTGTTCTCACAAATCACTTGTCACTTGGAGAATTTTCATGAAAGAAATGATATCACACTATGACGATACAAGGAGCAATACCTTCTTCAGTCAATTGATAAATCTCAAGCAAAAGGGTTTAGTTGCGAAGCACATTGAGAACTTCCAAAGATTGAATATAAGGGTAACAGATATTTCAGATGAACACCTAATTGATGTCTTCATAGGAACTTTAAAGGATAACATTGAACATGAGGTTCGCCTTTAGGAAACCAAAGCATTGGAGAATGCGTTCAAGGTGGTGAGAAATGTTGGAAGAAAAAATCTGGCTATGGCTACTAGAAGGACCACCCCTAACATCTATCGAGAGAATAATGTTCCTTCTTCTAAACTACCTGTTATTCCCTAGCCTGGGGATAACTAAGGAGATCATGTCTCGAGGTCCACAGGTTCCATAAATGGAGTGTCAAGAGTCGGATGACCTAAGCATAACCCCATAGGGCCCCTCTTTTCTTCAAGTCTAGTCCACATATCGCCAACAATAGTGTCCATCACATCGGCCTGGTCTCACGAGGTTACCAGTCTTACTCCATGAGGTAATCAGTCCATGTATCATGGTATGTGTCACTTTGATATTTGAAGCACTTGAATATGTTGTATTGAATATTTCTTGATTTCAAAATGTTTGCTTGGAATTTATGCTCTTTTCCTTGTTTAAACCTAGGAAGGTGACATGGTGCCCTAGTAAGTTGGTTTCCCTTGATGATAGGTTGTTACTAGGTAGATACTTGAAGAGTCATCATCCGTTCCCTCCATACTTACCACTTTCCATCCTCATCCCTTCCACCTCCCCATCTATTAGGCATTGAGATAGGATACACTAGGAAGGGTTCTACCTTACCTCGTGGGAAGAAAGGGCTAAAGGACCATAGGGTAAAAGTAGTTGTCAAGAGTTAAAAGCCAAATTTGAAACCTTCGAGATGCTTCTCCCTTGGATCCCCGAGAAAGCAATGAAAAGTTCCTCAGTAAGAAAAGGGGACCCACAAAGTAGCATAAACACTCAAGGTATTAGTTGGTAGATTGGAGGTCTCATCATGATCCGACCTATCATGACCATGAACGTGCAACAATATGAAATTATCACCTATCTGGTCACCAAGCCAGGGTAATGGCTCTTGGCTGCATAACCAAGAAAAGGGGGGGTCTCATCACGAGCCAACCTTCTCATTTCCGTGAAATGTTTTGTGGATGACATTGTCACCTCTGATCACCAAGCGAGGACAATGGCCTTCAACTATTCCGTTGTAGCACAAGAGAAAATATCAAAAGAAATAAAACTAAGAATAAATAGCAATAAATGGGCTAGGAAACAATTACACTCATGACAAGGTGAAGCTCACCCTCCACAAAGACGCCCACATGTAAGACTCTACATTTCCCTATTATCACATGCACCCCATGCCAATATACTTACATGACTTGGATTAGGCTCCACTTGGGAAACACCCTAGACTTAATGGGGATTAACCCAATAGGACACCTTGAGACCCTCTCCAAACCTAAATTTGCCAAATTTCATAACCTCTTTGAGCATTTGTTTGGGGTTAGGGGGGTTTGATGCACATGTTCGGGTGTTTTGATTATCATATGAGATTTACTTGCTATGATACTTGTGACTCATGGACCCTTGGAGGGCGTACTTGTTGTCTTTATAGGACTTTGCCCGATGGACATGTATTCATGAGGAGATGATCAGTTCAGACCTTTATGAGGGCCTATAGCCCATGGATTGTTGACTTGCACCAAGAAGAAGAAGGTTGCTGCATTTGGAGGCACTTTGGCAGACCTAGACCCAGGGTTTCATGCTCCTATTACTAGGACATTAGACCTTGGAGGCCGTAGACGTCATCTATCAACTAGGGTTTGAAATTTTAGAGGCATTGATGAGGTCTATGGCACGCGTGGGCATGATTTGAGGCCTTTGGAGACCTAGTGTTGCACCTTTCTTGCTGAACGTCACCCTAGACATGCATGGTGTCACCCTTGGAGGAGATTTTAGATGCAATTTTATTTTATTTTGTCAAAATTTAATTTTTGTAATAAATTGGCCAGATCGATCCTCTTTTTGACCTAAAGATAATTAAAGGTCATAATTTTGTATAAATAAACAAAAGTACATTCATTTTTTCATCATAAATCTCACTTGGGAGAGTGAAGGTCTGAAATTTGTAGCCTACTGGGGAGTCTTTGGCTGAAATAAGGATGCACATCTCTCTTCTAGGCTATATTTTGCAACTTGGATCATTTTTTAGTGAAGTTACTTGGAAATCTAGGGGTTTTATTGCTTTATTATTCTTAGTGAAGTAAGTAAATTTGCAATTGTCATTTCATTTTGAATGGTTATGGTATATTTGCTTATTCATGTTAAATATTATGAAATTGTTTGCTTGACAAACCCTAGGAGTAAAGGACTTAAGGTGCTACTTCTTTGCTATTCATTTGCTAGACTTACTAAAGTGATTTGACCTAGACATACTTCTAAAGACCTAAAGTGCTAGCACTTTAGAAGCCATTGTGTAGCTGCTGTTTCTCTTAATATCTTTCAATAGTATAAGGAGGACGACGATGCTAGGGCCTAGAAGTGCGTACTCTGTAGTAGCTCACCTCCCTAAAAGCTTGGATCCTAGAAGACTTAAGGTGATACTCTTCTAAGATCCGTTCTTTACTTAGACAAGAATAACCATTGCCGTTACTACTTCCAAGTGAAAGCCGCCACCTTTTGACTCCATCACCCCCTACAAGGCACTAATCTTCAAACTCTTTCTCCTTGAGAAAACTCAAACAACATTCAAACCTAAGCTTTAAATTTCTGCCTTTACTAACCCTTCACTAACACTAACCTAGTCTAGCAAAACTAACCCTCCCTAGCTGCTGTTATAACTTCTGTTACAACCACCATTTAGCAACCATTATAAACCTATTTGTTGGCTAGATCATTTCAGATTTTACATGTGACATCATATTATCATTCTAGAATTAAAGTATTACATTTTATTGTCATTAAAGCGCATTTTCTGAAGTACATTTTGCAGTTGTTACATTTTCATTAATTGTTGTTATACACTTATTTATTGTTGCACATAATTACTAGCTAGCATTTACTTTCACAAGTTTAATGTCTTGTTGAAGCACTAACATCTTTTTTGCTTGTAAACTGCCATATTATTCACTTGTTCTCTTGGTTAAGGGTAGGCACATTTTACTTCATCTTTGCTTCATCCTTCAAAACATAACTTAGTGTTTGAACCTGACTCGAGTGACCTAGAGAGAGAGGGGTAGTTTACATTGTCCTTTTCCCTTCTTCAAAACCCCTAGGTCTTGGGACATATCCCTTGGAGCGGGTTTTTCCTCCTAAACAGAAAGGGGTACCATGTTGAGGTGACAGTGATAGGATTACCCCCCGTGTTACGCCAATCTCTTCCCACTTGCCTTGGGCTTTGGGCAATTACATATTGTGCGATAACATTTTTGGCGCCATTGCCGGGGAACACTAAGTAAATTTTCCTCAACGACACTTTTTCAGTAAGCCTTTTACTCAAAGCCTTTTATTTCACAAACCTTACCTGGCGAGTCCATTGAGGGTGATTCCCTCACTCCCTTCGATAATCCTTAAGAGGTTATCCGGTGACTCCACTGACGTGTTCCAATGTGCCACCTTACTCTCGACTTTGTGATGCTTTCAAGATATGGGATCATAGCGCCCTGGGAGAAAGTGTATCCGTCTATTGATTTTGAAAGTTTTCAAGGATACCCACATTATTTTGATATAAAATGGCTGAACAACCCTCCGATATTTAGAGGGATCCCAATTAGTCACGTTGTAGAGTTTTTGAAGTATATAAGTGAGATCGAATTTGAAGGGGAGGATGTTATGGTAAAATTGTTCATACTTTCCTTCCCATCATTTTTACAAGATTGGATCAAGGTTTGTTGCGAAGATAAGGGTATATCATCTTTCATAGATCTCATCAGTAGATTTATTGAGTTTGAAAAACCACAATGCCAGATGTATGAAGATGCCCTTGGAAATCTCGCAATATCCCTAGAAAGAAGATACTGATTTTATACTTGTTCCTCCATCATATAGTCCTTCAGGTGAAGAAACTCAAGAAGAGGCCAGATAAGGGAAATCAAAGAGAAGAACATAAGTCCTCTTCATCAAAGACCAAAAACCAGAAGATTTCCTTGGAGGATATGGCTAGAAAGATGGAGGAAATGTCATCTGAGTTGTCTAAACTGAGATTGGAAAAGAAAAAATGGAATACATCTCAGGAAGGAAATCAAAATACAAATAAATATAGAAGACCTTATAACCCTCAGATCTTGCAGAGGGATAAGAAGAACAATGATGATTAGAAAATCCAACCAACCTTGCAGAACAATTATATTGAAGAAAAATAAGAAGCCGAAGAGGTAGATGAAGATTTGGAAATTCATTTGATTGGAGATGAGTTTGTTGTCAGTCACTTAACACATAATGAATACGAAGATTCATTGAATGCATGGGCTCAGGTAAATTAAGATAACATGCTTTTTCAAACAAATCAACATGGGTACAATCTTAGATCCAAACAAGTTCCTGCTAAATCAACTCCTTAGAAAGATAAATCTGCTGCCCCAGTAGTATAGACAGACAACAAAAATCCTGAAAGGAATCAAGTACAACCAGCCATGAAAATAACATCCCCAGAAGCATACAAGTTCTCATCTTCTTTCAGTTTAGAACACGAGATAAGTAAGATCAAAATTCCTATTCCTTTGACTAAATTGGTTAAAACTAATTCTTATAGGAGTCAGATTTTGAAATGGTTACAACCTCCTTCTGTCATAGAACCTTTCTACTGATGTGATTAATCTCCAAGATGAAAAACCAACTATTGTCATAGGGGCAATTATATAAGAGAGGGATGACTCCACTCCCCCTTTTTATGTCTCATTAAAGATTCATGAAAAAATCCTTCTTAACTTCATGTTAGATTCTGGAGCCTCCCATAATCTTATGCCAAAGGTTGTCATAGAAGAATTAGGTTTAGGGATCACCAAAGCATACTATGATCTCTTTTCCTTTGATTCCAAAAAAGTCAAATTCTCGGGGGTTATCAAAGACCTTGCTGTTTCATTATCCCAAATACCAGCCAAGAGTTTAGTCATGGATATTGTTGTAACTGATATCCCTCCTAGGTTTGGTATGTTGTTGTCTAGATCTTGGGGTAAGAAGCTTGGGGGATCTCTTCAAATGGATCTCTCCTATGCCACCATACCTGTTTTTGGAGGGGAATTTAGAAGACTTTATCGTGAAGCTCAATTGAAATATATTATCAGTGACAATGATAATTCTATAAATTACCCTATCTATGCAGTTGATGTGGATTTGGGATCCTCTATATTTCATATTGATGATGTTGTCCAACAGTGTTTGCCTTTGACTAAACCAACTGTTGTTCCACAGTCTTTTGAGAATCAAAATCAATTGTGGAAATTATATTTTGATGGATCCTCCTCCAGAGAAGGCGCAGGGGCAGGTGTAGTGCTGATTTCTCTTGAAAATGAAGTCATTACGTTCTCTTACAAGTTAGAATTTGTTGGTTACTTATTGGATGAACTAGGTTCTAACTACATGATTACTGACAACCCTTCGACCATCGCCCTGTTATCCCCTATCCTAGGGATAACTAAGGATATTATGTCTTGAGGCCCACAGGTCCTAGACATGGAGTACTGAGAGCCATATTGACATAAGCTTGGCTCTGGAGGGCCCATCCTTTTTCTTTAGCGCCTCCATTCTGTCAGCAACAACAACATCCATCCCATCGACCTGGTTCTTAAGTAGCAGTGGGTCTTGCTCCATGAGGTAATGAGTCTGGGTATCATGGTATGTGTCACTCTGATTCTCAAAGCATTTGAATATGTGCATTTAATTCTCTTTTGCTTCATGACGTTTTCTTGGACATAATGCCTTTTAACTTGTCCATACCTGGGGGGGATGACAAAGTGCCTTAGCGAGTTGATTCCCTTAGGGCCGAGTTGCCACTAGGTGGGTTTATGAAAGGTCATCGTCCATTCCTTCCAGACTTATCACTTTTCATCATTTTCCCTCGCATCTATCCCCTACATTGTTTCAGGCATTGGGTTTGCCAAGCTAGTTATAAGGGTTGTACCTTGCCTTGTGGGAAGAAGGGGCTAAAGGCCCAGAGGGTAAAAGTAGTTGGAAAAAATTAAAATCCAAGATCAAACCTTGACATGCTTTGCCCAGGGATCCCCAAGAAAGCAATAAAAAGATTCTCAACAAGAAAAAGGGGGACCCATAAAATAAAATAAAACTCAAGACCTAGTTGGTGGATAGGGGGTCTCATCATGAGCTAGCCTATTAAGTCCATGGGCATGTAGCGGTATGACAATACTATTCATCTGGTCATCACGTCAGGGTAGTGTCTCTTGGTGGCATAACCAAGATAAAAGGGGTCTCATCACGGGCCAACCTTCTCATCTCCGTGAAATGCTTGTGGGTAACGTTGTCACTAATGGTCACCACGCCAGGGCAGTGTCCTCTAGCTATTATCTTGAAAGAAAAAACAATAGGACAAAGAGTAAAAAAGGCATTGAATGGGTTAGGAAACAATTGCTTCCATGACAAGGTGCAACTCATCCTCTACAGAGGCACCCACAAGTAAGACTTAAATTTCCCTGTTATCACTGCACCCCTTGCCCAAACATCCCCTATGCCATCTCATGAATTTACATGACCTAGATTGGTCTTCACGTGGAAACAATCCACACCTAAGAATAATTAGCCTAATAGGACACCCTAAAACCCTCTCCAAACATGGCTTGCAGAATAACATAACGTCTTTGAGCACTTGTCTGGGAAAAGGGAGGTTTTATGCACATGTTTGGGTAACTTTATTATTAGATGTGATTGACATTGCTATGATCCCTGTGACTTATGAGACCATGGAGGGCATACTTGTTGTTGCTATAGGACCATGCCCAACGGACAGTTACATATGGGGAGATGATTAGCTCAGACCTCCATAGGGATAAAATCCCACCAGATGGATACTGAGACTCCAGCTAGGGGCAGAGGGATACTGAAGGATTACACCAGAGAAAAAGGAGGACGTTCCACTAGAGGTCCTTTGGCAGGCCTGGACCTAGGGGGATCTTTCCCTCCTACCATGATGTTGGCCCTTGAAGGCCCCTGACGTCATCATTCAGAGACTTGACTTCATCCAGTTGGGGTACTCAACATGAGGACGACTTTGGTTGACACGTGTGGCAGTTCCTGAGGGGTTTTGAGCCCCGACGTTTCACTTTGGAGGCATAGCGTTCCAAGAGGGAGACCAACGTCACCATAGGAGGGGCATGATGTTAAGAACCTAAACCAATTGTTAAAAACCAAATACCATCAAACCCTTGAGGTAGGGAAACACCGTACAATGGATCCTATTATGGAAGGGATCCTCTCCTGTTCACTTGCCTCTTCGAGGGGGCATCCTCCTATTGAGCTACCGCTCCAAATACAATATTTCTCTTCATGTCTCATGGCATTCCTATTGAGCTACCGCCCAAATACAATATTTCTCTCATGTCTCATTACATTGCTTAAAACCCCCTTATATAGTGCTACCATATCACCGAGAATATCTCCCAGAGGAGGAACATTCTAGAAGCAGAACCCTCTAAGAAGTCCCTCTTACATTTATTATATCTAACTACCATAGTGGGTCTTTATTTATATAGTGAGTGTCCCACCTTACATTGAATGACCTCCACTATTATCACCATGGGCCCTCCCACTCCCACTCACCTCTCTCTAGCTACCTTTACATTCCATTCCCCCTTATGAAAGCGTTGTCTCAACGCTTGATGTACAACCATATACCAAGGTCCTATGGATAATTGTGGACCATAATGTCAAGGAAGACTCAAGGACCAAAGTCCCATGTAGAAAGTAAATCCACCATGTTAAAGTAGTCCAACCAATTATTGTAAGTCTCGTCCGAAAGGCCCATGCTCTGAACTCCCCGTGGAAGATTTTTAAACCCAATAACCAACTCCAAATGATGCTCCAAAGACTCAACCTACATGGGATCCAAATAAGAAGATCCATCCACATAGTGGAAAATGGTCGTGAAGAACTGGAAGGAATAATACCACTATAGAATATGCACACTGAACGCTAGTAACTAGCTCCTGATCTGGGACATTGATGTTCTCTACAGGAGTAGAGTCATCAAATAAAATATGGAAGTGGTTGTCATCCCGTAAAACACAATCAACTGCAATGGCATCACAATCAGTCCTCAAAATCATACCAAGCATATCTTTCTTTGGATTATATTCATTCATGAGGCCCTATAAGAAATCTCCCGCATGTTGGCCCACAACCAACAATACCTAAAACTATCATTGAAGGTGCCCCTCTCAACGCTCCTCAGAGGCGGTTCCAGGAGGCTACAGTGTAAATGCATCCAATGTGAAACACTATTTTAAAATGGGACCCAAGAATTTGAGAAGAAATAGCCATCCGAGCATCCTATGAACTCAACCAATAAGTTACTTAGAGAAAATCGCTAGTTTTTCCGAAACCCTAAAAGACTGCTGAACTTAAATGCTCATAACTTCACTTCCTGACTGCTTCGACCGATTTTTTTTTTGAATCAGTGAAATTGTGAGAAGAACTCGATCTGTAATTTATTTGGGAAATTCAACAAATGCTAAAAATAAGAGAATAAATCACGCCATTGGTCATAGAAACCCCGAAATTATGTGATTTTAAACCTCACATTTTGACTCCTCCATCTGCTTTTGGATCTATTTTTTTAATTGGTGTTTTTCTGAGAGGAACTCGCGATTCACAACCTGTAAATTTCTAAAAATATACTAAAATGTCTCTGAATAAACAAGGCCCTCTTTTTTTCTTCTCCAAAAAAATCTACAAAAAAAAATAGTTGCCCATGACTCACCAAGGAAAGTGCCTCGATACCACTTGTAAGAACAACTGGTCAGATCTACAAATATAATCACCAAATAATGAATACACAATAGATCCACAAAGCAAGATAAAGAAACCACATTTACTCTATAAATAACCAAGAATAAACCATAAACCATTCACCATAACATGAATACAAGAAATAGAGAAACCCTGAGGTAGGGTAACACCATACATTAATCCTCAACGAAGGATAATACTCCTCAAACAATCCCTGCCGTACAATCACAATACTCTTCACTATTATCACTATGGGTATCCTCTAGGCCCCCATTACCCCTCTATAGCCACCCACATCCATCCCCATTTTGAAAGTGTTGTCCTCAACGCTGATGTACAACCATATACCGTGGTCCCAATGGATGAATGTGGACCATAATGTTGAATAAGATTGAAGAACCGTGGTCCCATGTAGAAAAAAAAAAAATCCACCCGCGTCAAGTAGTCCAACCACCACAAGCCTCCCAACCCATGTCCAAGTGCTCATGTGAACTCCCAAAAAGATTTTGGAACCTGGCCAACTAACTCAAATGATGCTCCAAAGATCCATACACCTATCAAGTGTGGATCCAAATAAGAAGATCCATCCACATAGTGAAATGGTCAGAGGGGACCGAAGGGGAATAATAACAACAGAGAATATGACCTAACGTCAGTAGCTAACTCCTCGACCGAGACATTGATGTTCTCTCTGTAAGGGGGAGTAGAATCATCAAATAAAATATAAAGTGGTTGTCATCCTGTAATGACAACTTATCCATATACCACCATCACACCCCATTTCAAAATCACTAAGCATATATTTTCCTCGGACATATTCATCCCTCGGTGGGCCTCGTGATAAGAAGACATTCTCGTGATGTTACAATGAATCTCAATACCACGAAATCACATGAGCTATATCCGGTGATGATATACGGTGAGGGTCAGTTCGTGAGCTCCAAATCTTGAATACTACGAAAACTGTCATTGAGGCCATCTGTGATGATATTTGTGAGGCTGTCTGTGAGGCCTTGTGCTAACACATCCAATCTCTCATCCAATGTGTGAAACAATTGAGCTTTTAATGATTCAATAATTTCTTTCTGGTTTTGAGAAGAAATAGCCATCTGAAAACCCAAAAAATAGACCCAATAAGTTTCGGCAAAAAATCGCGGCTTTTTCTGGAAAAACCCTAAAAACTGTTGAAGTTCAAATGCTCATAACTTCACTTCCCGGACTCCGTTTCAGATGATTTTTTTTTTGAAATTGGGTGAAATTGTGAGAGGAACTCAGATCTGTAATTTATTTGGAAATATTTAGCCTCCAATTGCTACATAAATAAAAACAAATCGCGCCGCCGTCCGCAGAAAAAACCCTGAAAATTTGCAGATTTTAAAACCTCAATATCTTGACCTTCCAGACTCCGTTTCGGTCGATTTTTTTTTTAAATTGGGTGTTTTTCTGAGAGGAACTCAAATATACAACATTTTTCTGGACATTTTGCACCGAAATATACCGAAAACTTCGATAATGTCGCGGCCCTCTTTTTTCTGCTCCGAAAAAAAAATCTGCAAAAATAAAAAATATTTGCCCACAACTCCGGCCAAGGAAAGTGCTCTGATACTACTTGTTAAGAACCTAAACCAGATCTGCAAATATACTTCAATAATACCAAGAATAAATCATAAACCATTCACCATAACATGAACACAAGAAATAGAGAAAACCCTTGAGGTAGGGTAACACCATATATTAATCCTTATGGAAGGATAAAACTCCTCAAACAATCCTTGCTTGTACAATCACAATATTCTTCACTATTATCACTATGGGCCCTCTAGGCCCCCCCACTACCTCTCTAGCTACCTTACACATGATGTCACCCTAAAAATATGAATTTAGGGTTTTATTTGTGAATTTTATGTAAAACTGTATTTTTCATGTAAACTGACCATGTTGGCCTTTTGGACCTAAAATGTAATTAAAGGTCATTGGTATTGTATAAAGAAGACACCCCCATTGAAGCATATGCTAGAGCCCTACCTTAGTAGCACTCTAGTACTATTGCTTCATTAAACTTTTACCTTATTTCAAGCTTGACCTAAAGAACAAGGAAAACTGCTAGGGCCTAGGGTTACCTACTTCCTAATAGCTTTTTCCTTCTAAGGTTTTGGATGATTATGGCCTTAGGTTACTAACACCTCAACCATCCTCCCTCTTGTCTTTATCTCACCCATTATCATTTGTTTCCCCTAAGATTGTCGCTACAAAAGTGGCTCCATTTACCCTAAAGGCACTAGTTCACACCTTACAATTGATTGATTGATGAAAACAACCTTCAAACCATCTACTTCAAGATCTCTACTAACCACTTCTAACCTTATATTAGACTAATTTACTAACTATCTTGATGCTGTTACAAAAGAAAGCTACAACCATATATAACAACAGTGAAAGCATCTAAAAGCAAGTGCTAGAGCTGATTTTACATTGCCTTCTTTGCTTCTGACAAGTACTAGCATATTGCCAATTTTAGGTTATCATTTTTGGTCATTATTGAAGCTTTACTAAGGCATAATCGTGAAGCTATTATTATATATACATTACTTTTATAAATATTTCTGTTGTTTCATCTTTTATATCAGCTCATGATTTTATTCAAAGTCCATGGTTTTATGAAGCAGTAATATCAATTGGTACTTGCAAATAGTGTTTTTCTTGTTGTCTTGTTCTGGGCAGGTACACTTATGAAAATCTTTGCTTCATCTTATTAAAATCATTGGGACTTTCTGATAAGAGTGACTTGTGAGAGGGGAAGAACTTTCTTGATACTATTACCTTTTCCTTCTCAAACCCCCAGGTCACTGGGGACGTCTCCCCTGGGCTACTACCCCTAAACAGAAAGAGGTGTCTTATTTATGTGACAGTGATAGGACAACCTCCTGTTACACAAATTTATTGTTCACTTGCCTTTGGATTTTGGGCAAGTACAAATTGCATGATAACATTTTGGCACCGTTGTTGGGGAACATTGAGTCAATTCTCCTCAAAGACGACACTTTTTGGTAAGCCTTTCCTCAAAAGCCATTATTTTACAAAGCTTACCTGGCGACTCCACGAGGATGATCCCATCATCCCATTGATGATCCCTAGAAGGATTATCTTACAACTCCACTAATGATTAAGCTAAACATGGATTCTCAATGGGACCGAGGAAATTTTAAACCCTTGGATATGAGTAAAATACCAGGGTATCCTCGACGAATGGCTCTGAGGTATGAAAAATGTATCCCTAAATTCATTGGTAGTGATGAAGAGAATGCTAATAGACATGTGCATGATTTTTATGCTTTCTTTCAACTTCACCCTATCAGTGACGATGCCGAAGACCTAGAAATGATACTTTTCTTTGCTACTCTTCATGATAATGCCAGGAGATGGTATGATGACCTCCCTGATGCTAGTATTATTTCCATGGATCAATTAGAAGAGGTTTTCCTCGAAAAATGGGATCCTTATGTTTTGCTAAAAAATCTTAATCACATGAAGAAGAGTAAGAATGAAACTGTTAGGGAATTTCATGCTAAATTTGAATGGGTGTTACAACAGATCCCAATAAGCCATCACCCATCACACAACTTTCTTCTTTTTCTTTACATTAAAGCCTTTACAGGACAAATAATTTTCCCTATGAAAGACGAAGCTCCTAGAACAATCCATGAAGTTTATAACATGGCTACTTAAATCAAATCCAACATCTCCTCATTCAAAGAACGATCCTTTGTTCCATAAATCAAGGTTTGTGAGCCCAAAAATACCCCAGATATTCCCAAGAGTGTACCCTCCCTTGCGACATCTATTGAAGAAACCCCGAAAGATTTAGAACAAGACATCAATCAACAAGAGGTTGAGGAAGAGGGTCTTGATGAAGGGTACCAATCCCATGGGGAGGAATAAGAATCTACTCATGCTTCTAGCAAGGATAATGAGGACCTGGTTGAAGAGCGAGAGCCTAAAGGTATTAAACATAATGATGAAGTATTAATGTGTGCTCCTCCCTCTGATCAAGCCATCCCAAATCCTATTTTGCCTGCACAAGAAGAAGAGGATGAGGTTAGTCACTTTCCTTTTCAGGATTTTGATAATACATTATTCAATGATTCTGAGAGTGAAGGAGAAATGGAATCCTTGGGCAAGATAGATCCTTCTTGTTGTAAAGTTGAAGATGTAGGGGCAAGTCATGAGGACGAGACAATGATGCCTTCTCTTCCATTTGATGAAATTATCCAAATCCTTGAAGCTCTTGCAAAGGAAGAACTAAGCACGATGAGTTATTTCTCTTTCCAAAATTTTAATAATGCTTTATTTTATGATTTGGAAAGTGAAGAGGTGTTAGAGGAGCCCTTGGATATTTTAATCCCTTCATGTTATGATAAAGTTGATGACTATGTTGATAATATTGATGAATTCATACATGTCAGAAAGCGTAAATGGGATGTGATAGGATATGACGGGGATCCCATTTACAACATTGAGGGACATTTCCAAAATTGCCTTTACAACTATCATCCGAGGTTACTAATGATTTTGACATCTCGCAACAAGGAAATGATACAGTTACAAATGTCTTCAAGGGTGACCTAGTTCTATTTTCTTCTAATGATTTTTGATCATACCTTGAAGATTTTGATGAGTACTCCTTTGAGCACTTGGATGTATTCTATGAATAATATTATCAACCATTGTTGTACTTAGATATTGATAGAGGTGAGGACATTTCTTGCCCAAATCATGGTACTTGTGACAAGGTCATCCAACCCCCTTTGATTGTTTTACTTTTCTGTGTCACTAAGGGTGTAGTTGGGAAACATGTCCCTTGCCTTGAATTTTCTCCAGGGCAGAGCCTTCTTTTAGAATTCAAGGGTAGGTTGAATATTTTAAGAAGAAGTTTATTATATCACTCTTTCAACTTTCCCTTGGAAATTTGCCAATCATTCTCTAGGTTTTTACTAGTCCTTTCCCAGACCTCAAGATTTGATGACATCCAAGGTAGCCAACTTTCAGACTCTTTGAGTCGGTCTTTTAAACCTCTGATTCTTCACGATCCCTTTCTGAGATGGATCGTGCACTGTCCTAAGAGTGTGGGTTGTAATAATTTTGTCCCTCCCTCCTGCCTCCATGAGCTAGACTTTACGATTTCTGATGATACAATACATTTTCTAACTCATGTTATTTTTGTGGTTGACTTATCATTATTTTGGTTTATGATGAAGCATAGAGGAAGGTATTATGAGACATTGCTAGGATGGTTTCACTGGATATTTGACTACACCTAGCATTCAATCAACATGTAAGTAGAGGTAAGTAGGTAGGCATTTTGCATTCATTGTATATACCATCTGCATTTCATGCTAGAGTAGTTGTATTTCCATTTGTATATATGATTTCTTACTTGTATTTTCATTTTATCGTATATGAGTTAGGGGCGATATCTCCACCCCAAATGATCACTGATCGTTTCTGGGTTTTTGGTACTTCTAGTACCGGTGAAAACTAGGGTTTCAATTTCTAGGAGTTCTATCCATTGAAAAGTTGCACTGAAGGTGCCAAAGAGTTCCTTGAGGTAGGACACACTTTTCTAGATTGCTATTGGGCTGAAATTCCTCTTCAATAAAAGCCCTAATTTTCATGTATGACAACAGTTACACTTTTCTTCTTCTTGTGAAAGATGCTCTCTTAAGCTTAGCTCTGATACCATGTTAAGGTTTAAGCTATTATTATATTTATTTTCAATTTACTAGATAACCATAGCATAGATAAGATCACTGAGAAATACACAATTAGAAGAGACACATCATTTATCTCGGGAAACCCTCATGGGGGAGAAAACCCAACAAAAAATTCCTTATTATAGATAGCCAATACAATGCCAAGAGAATGAACCAAACAAGACAAAAATTCCTCGCCCAAGTAATGTGCCTCTCTCTCTCTCTCTCTCTCTCTCTCTCTCCTTCTAGAACTACATGTCCAAACTTGCACTCTGATGAACAAGTGAGTGTGTGTACAAATGAGACGCTGGCCTCCTTTATTTATACAATCTGGCAAGAGATGAAAGGATGTGTCTTTTCACTGGCAGGGCCAAATTCTCTTTTTGGGTGGTTATAACCACTTTAATATATTATGTGGGCCTACTTCTCATTTAGCATATTACAATTAGGGTTTGACCAATCCACAAAAGGGGATTTGGTCATTTACAATACCCGACATGATCAATCCACAAAAGGGGATTGATCTAATGAATAATAC
>SNQJ01S0014619.1:93134-108905 GCA_010110895.2 Picea sitchensis
TTGCAGATTGGTCATCGGACAATTGTAATAGGCAGAATAAGAAGTCGACCCCAACAATTATTATTGAGACCCAGAATTAGTTTAAAGGTGGGTTTACCCACCCAGAGTGAGAGGTCGGCCCTGCCAGTGAAACCCTTTCACACATGCCAGTCTTGTATATATAGGAGGCTAGCGCCTCACTTTATCACACACTCACTTGCTCATTCTCTTATGAGGCAAGCTGCAATTACCAATTGTTGAGAGGAGAAGAAGAGTGGCGCATCTCTTGGAGAGGACAATCTGTATTGGTTTGAGTTATCTTTTGAACATTGTATTAGCAATTTATGATAAGGAAGTTTTTGCTGGGTTTTCTTCCCCTAGAGGGTTTCCCAGGATAAATTTTGTGTCTCTTATGAATGTGTATTTCTGAGTGATCTTGTTCTTATGATGCTCTTATCTATTGAAATGCAAAGAACTATAATAATGGCATAAACATTAACAGCTGCCATGCGCTGCTCTCGAATTTGTCGCTCTAGAAACACGTGATTGTGGGGCCGTCAAAGGCGGTTTGGATTCACATCGCTTTTTAGCCCGCAATTCACCATCAACTACCACGTACCTCCCTTGCTATACCATGGTTTGAATTGCAGGATTGATCAAGAATTTTATCGTTCGAGCATGTTCCATCCTCGCAATGAAGCGTGGCCGTTGATATGGTCGCGATCTACGATATGGGAATGCCTTGCTTTTGTTTCCATGCGTCGCTCTTAGATGGACTCTGCTTCTTGTTGCAGAGATCAACGACTCACAATTACTTCGAGAGTTCAGGCTTCGGGCCTTTTCAATGCATAGCTCGTGCAATCCTCCGAAGTGCCAAATTCCTGAAGTATGAGATCTGGCACCGCATGTCCTCTTGTTTTGGACAATTGAGATTTACTTTGTGAGTTCGGGCTTCAGGCCTTTTCAACGCATAGCTCTTACAATCCTATGAAGTGCCAAATTCCCGAATTGTGAGATCTGGCGCCGCGTGTCATCTTGTTTTGGACAATCGAGATTTACTTCGGGAGTTCGAGCTTCAAGCCTTTTTCTCCTGCTTTCTCGCACAATTATTCGAAGTGCGAGATTTGGCGCCGCGTGTCCTCTTGTTTTGGATGACCGAGATTTACTTTGGGAGTTCGGGCTTCAGGCCTTCAGGAGTCCTTTGCTCACTCAACTTCTGGTTGTTTTCTCTCGTAGTAGGAGATTTCTTAACATGTGTCCCCTGCTGAAAGATCAATGGCCATGAGATTTTGCGGGCTGACAACTAGCATATACTTTAATTTCCTTTTTGATCCCCGCAATCCGAAGATGCTCGTTCATAGTGGGATCAATATGCACCACTGATCTGTTGATCTAGCAAGATCAACTATTGTGAGCGATTGCGGGCTCACAACTTGTGGAAACTTTAATTTGTATCCCGATCCCCGCAATGAATCCCCACCGTCGATTTATCTCCAATGAGATCTGATGGTCGTGACTTAATCTTGCTGATCTGACGGTTGATCCTTCTCTTGCTCACATCTTACAGCTGAAAATTGAATCGGTTCGCCTGCCAATATTTCGAACCTGAAATGGGCTGCTTTTGAATGCTGCGTTTGGACGCTTCTTTGCCAACCACGGACTTGGTCGTCCTGCGACGCTTTGACAACTATATGTGATAACACCTTTAAATCCCAATCATTCCTATTCACATTGCAAATTTTTGTCAATGCATTTTCTAGAATCTTGTTAAAAGCTTCTACTGTACCATTTTCCTGGGGATGGTAAGGTGTGCTCTTCTGATGATGTATCTCGAATTATTCTGTCATAGATCTGATTGTACTGTTAATAAAATGGGTTCCCTGATCATTCAACAAAATTCTAGGATATCCAAATTTGGTTACCACGTTCTCAAAGAGAATTTGTGTTGCAGTTTCTATGCTGCAATCCATCACTAGGGTTGCTTCTACCCACCTGGTTAAGTATTATTTCGCAATGATGATGTATCTGGCTCTTGATCATCTTGCTGGTGGGTTAATGGGTTCAATGAAATCCACATACCATTTATCAAACACTTGTAAAGTTACTTGGGGCATAAGTAGCATTTCATCCCTTTTGGATGGTTTTCCCACCCTCTAACAGACATCACAGGTCTAACAATATTCCTTTACGTCCTTATGTACTGTAGGCCACCATAATCCTGCGCGCAGTACCTTCTGTGTTGTAGGATTTCCTACATAGTGCCCTCCAACTATGCCTTCATGTGATTTTGCTAACACCATGGAGCATTCATGCTCCATCACAGATCTTCTTAGAATTCCATCTGCATCTAACTTGTATAAATGACATGCAATCAGCTGATAGTCTGCAGCGTGCACTACCAACTTTTTTTTCTGCATGACAATCAATTCCTTGGGAGCCATTCCTATGCTCAAGAATCCAACAATGTCATTAAAATAATCATCAAGAATCTGAATAGAAAATAAGTTAGCATCACGAAAATTCTCCTCCAAGTTCTTTGTCTCTTCTCCATTATTAATTCTTGATAGATGATCTAGTCCTGCATTCAACTTCGCTGGTTTTACTATGATTTCAAAATCATATTCCTGAAACAATAACAACCATCTACCGATCCTTCCCCGCAACACTGGCTTGTTTACTAGGTACTTCAAAGAAGAATGATATGTAAATATCTTAAAATGTTTCCCTAATAAATAATGTCTGAACCTATGTAGGGCATATACCATAGCCAAACCTTCCCTTTCTGTAGTATTATAGTTCTTCTCAGACTCCAACAACTTTCTACTAGCAAACAATATTGGGTGATCAATGTCTCCTTCGCCTGGTTGTGCCAAAACTTCTCCAGGTGCAATGGATGAAGCGTCCACATGCACATGAATTTTTTTTGTCCAATCTAGAAAGCTCAGAATTGGTGATGTCACCATATTCTCTTTCAGTATGTCCAATCTCTCTTAGCATTCATCATTCCACTGAAACCTGATGTCTATCTTTAGTAACTTTTCCGTGGGCGCTATAATCTTTGCATAGCCCTTAATGAATTTCCTGTAGTACCGAGTGTGGCCCAATGTTGCTCTCAACAGGTGCACTGTCTTTGGTGGTGGTAAATTGACAATAACAACAATCTTTGCATGGTCTACTATCAAGCCCTATTTGCATACAATGTGTCCAAGTAGGATGCCAAATGATGTACTGAATATACATTTCTTAATGTTTAAGGAAATATGACATTGCCTACATCTTTCTAACATTAACCCCAAAATTTCTACATGGTCCTTCAATAAACTGAATACTGTCCAATCATCCAGATAAACTTCTAAAACTTTATTTCTAAAATCCTTGAATGCAGCGACTACTACTCTGGAAAATATTGCTAGTGCATTCTTTAAAAAAAATGGCGTTATTGTGTACTGATATGAGCCCCACTCTGTTGCAAATGTAGTTTTGTACCTGTCCTCTGGGCCAATTCTGATCTAATGGTAACCTGAAAATCCATTTGTGAAAGAGTATACTTCATGTCCACCTACATTCTCTAACACCTCATTTGTCAATGGAGTAGAAAAAGTATCATGTAGGCATGCATCATTTAATTTCCTCAAATCCACACATATCCTAATCCCTCCACTCTTCTTTTCCTGGACTACCATTGGACTGATCCACTTTGATTATTCCACAGGCTCTATGATTCATGATTCTAGCATTCAATGAATTTCTTCCTTAACATTTTGCTTATAGATGGGATTTAATTTGTATGGTCTCTGTCTAACTGGTCTTGCATCTGGTCTGAGGGGTATCTTCATTTCTCCAAGTTCTCCTGCTATCCCTTTCATCTTTGAAAATGTGGCTGGGAATAAGTCACTATATTCGCACAATAATTTAGTTATATTTTCCATTGTCTCACTATCCCAGTAATCCCCAATGATGGCTATATTGGGTTTCTCTTCAGTCCCAATATTGACTTTTTTAATCTTCATAGGTGAAATGAACTCTTTTGATTGTAATTGTGGTCCTTCCAACCATCTTTCTCCTTACCCTGTTACTGTTTGTATGTCACATGGGTTGTCTTCTACTTCCTCATCCTCTGTGATTTGATAACAGTAAACTAATTGTTCAAGTGTTTCTTTTCTATAATCTCTATCTACTGTCACTGTATCTACCCCATATTCTTCAAATATCTTCCTTTTGATCATCTATAATGCTAGATCCACCCATGGATTCTCACTTTCAAATGCAAAGGTCCTAATAAAGTTTTGTTGTATTGCGCCCCAACTCACATTTTCTTTTTGCATTTCCTGCTCCCTGTACCAGTTACTAGGTATCTCTTATAGTGTATGAATAAAGTAATGCATCCATTCCCTTGGTTGTACCAATCTCCAGTTAATGACAATCATTTATGTTATGTCTTGGGTTCCCTCTCCCATAATTTATGTTATGTCTTGGGAGTTGGATTCACATAGTCTTCTTCTCGCACAATAGTCCTATATAGCTGGTTGACATCATCTTCTAGAACACTATCATGCACAAGTTCTACATATCTTTCACAATCTGAGGGATCTAATGGTGCTACTACCATAAAGTTCCCAACTTCAAATTATATATTCTTTCTAGTCTTCAGATTAATTATGTCCTGATTATCAAAAGCCCAATCAATTCCCGATAGTGTTGGAAATAGCATAGACTCATCCACCATATCCATTACTTCAAAATCTGTTGTGGTGCACACACCATCTAGATCCACTGTTGTATTCTTCAATCTACCAATGGGAATCACTCTCTACTGGTTTTCTAGCGTTAATTGGATATTGGAATACCCTAGTGTAGGTTCTCCCATTGCTTCCCAAGTCTTCTTTGGCAAAATGTTGACATCTGATCCTAGGTCTAGGATAACATTTCCCATATTAAAGTCTCCTATATTTGCATTCACTCTGAACTCTATGCTAGTTATTTTCTTTCTATGGTCTTGATTAATCTTCTTTGGTTCTGTCCCTACCCCTTCTTCTATGATATATTTCTCAAGCATACTTTTAAACAACTCCATGGCATTCTTATAATTAAGTAATTTAAAGAAAGATTCCAGGAAATTCTTTGAGTTACTTACTTTCTTTGTTTGCTCTCCTTTGTAAGTATGATCCAAAGATTGATGCATATAAAAAATAGGAGTATCATACCTCCGTGCAATATTCGATGTGGGGGATTCATTCTCCTTCATGAACTCCTTCTTTGCTTCCTTGAAAGTTTCCTTCTCCTTCTTTGTATCAAACTGCTGCTGTGTCTGCGTATTCTTTTGAATCCAACACTGAGATTCCTTCTTCTGATCCTGTGGATCTGCTCCTATCTTCACTCCACCTCTAGTCACTATATTGATGTTCCTCCCAAGATCCCTTATTTCTACAAAAATCCATTGAACATTCTGGTTATTTAAACTCCGCTTCTCCCAGATATTCGTCATTAACTTTGGGCACTCTTCTGTCACGTGATCTGCTGCGCGATAATTCATACATGTTGCTGCTGGTTGAGGACAATATATGACATAGTTTCTTTGATGTTGACAGTTATGGAAGATAATAGGCCCTCTGCCTCTGCCCATTCCTCCTCTTTTTCTACCTCTTAATCCTCCTATGTTCCCCTGTGGATCTATGTTCTATTGATGATACTATGGTGCCTCATTATACTACGGGGGTTGTTGGAATTGTGGCACTACTTGAAATTTCCGCGCATTGCAAAACTGAGGTGCAGTCTGTCCTGCCATCAAGTCAACCTGCATCCTGTATGCATATGAGGTTCTTTCCTTCATTAACTCCAGAGTTCTACAATTTTTGTCTTCATCTCCTACTGACTTACAAAAGTTACAGAAAGTACTCTTCAGTTCTGTCTTGTACTTTTGCATCATAGGGAAGTGATAAGGATCATGCCCATGTGTCTTGCATATTTCACACCAAGGCTCTCCTGTAGGCAATGGATTTGGCAACTCTACTCCCAGGTACTACACAAATTTCAGACACTCATTCTTGTGATGTCCTTCTGATCTGCAAAGGGTACACCACACTGCTTCTCTTTTCTCCCTACTTTTATTCTGATTTAATTGCATTGTCAAGTTCTTCAGGTTTTCCTTCAACTCCTCTATAGCTGGATCTGTATTCCTATATTGATTCTTTTCTAACTGCATCACTGCTTGCAGTGCCTCTGCCCGAGTTTGAAATTTCTGTTGTCTCAATGTATATTTGAAGTGTGGTAACAAAGAGTTTATAAACAACTGTCTGTGATGCATGTCAAAAATATGATACTTTAGTTTACCTTTTAATGTCTTGAACTTCTGATCAATGTCCGATACGGATTCTCCCGGTTTTTGGCTAACCTCAATCATCTCATTCATAAACGGATCCTCCGATTTTGGACTCTGAAACTCCACGATCAATGTCTTCTTGATCTTTGCTACTGTTCCTGGCACACCCTGTGGATTGTTTACTACTAGACTCATATACCAATCCAACGCGCGGTTTCTGAATGTTATGTCTAGCTATGCTACTTTTTTGCCTCATCAATGACTCTTTTCGCTTCCCATATTCGCTCACACACAAATAGGTGCTTCTCTAGGTCTTCTGATCCATCCCCATGAAACTCTGGTAATCTTATCGTTGGATCTACACTTGCCATTGTCAAATGTGTTGTACCTTCTCCGCGCAATACTATTATCTGTGTACTATTGTTTGGACTTGAACTCCCATTGGTGTTGCTACTGGTACTTCTACTTGTACCACTACCTGCACTGCTGCTGGTACTTCCACTTGTACCCTCACTTCTATTATGATCTCCTAGATTCTTCCGACCATCATTCACTTGTTCTCTAAACAACTCTTTCTTTGCTGATGTGTTAATCATGTTGATTTTTCAATATCATAGGTTAAGCATGTAGTTCATTTCACTTTGCATTTGTTTTAACCATAAACAATAATGTTGCAACAACCAAGATCACAAGAAGAAACACCATGCACAAGAACACAAGAAGTATCTTGGGAAACCCTTCTCAACAAGGGAAGAAAACCTAGCGAAATCCTTTGCTATATTCTTCAAGAGAAAGAACTTCACCACCAAGAAACATCTAATGCAGAAGAGGGTGCTTAAACCCTAGAAGACTAGCGCCCAAGAGAGGTGTGCACTTCTCCCAAGTAAATGTACTTGCTGAAATTTCCAAACTCACTTGAATGATATGATTCCACAATGGGGAATTTCCCTTTACTTATATTAGACTTGTTCTATCAACTGAAGTGTCTATTGGCTCAACAGGGCCGACCTCACTAAGTCACAATATTATATTTATTATTATTATTATTATTGTAATTAATATTAACCATATTAATTATCTTTTACATTTATTATTAATCATATTAAGGTGGGGCCGACCTGTACCCTTTACATAAAAATTAGGGTTACAGGTAGTTCTGACTCTTGAACAACATATAGAAAATGATCTGATACACCCACTAGTGCTCATCCACTAGGGGCACATCCATAGGGATGTCATATATCTGGCTCACTGCATTACACAAATGAACCAGATCTACACACGTTCACCTGTGCTCATCCACATCCACATCCACTCTACAGATTTCTTTCCCACTGCCTCACACAAGAGAATCATCTGGAGTTTTCTCGTCAACTCTGCTACTCAGAGGAGGCTAACACATCATCTTCATTTATGTTCACATGATGATGCACCCAACACTTTTGGATTTCACATGTTCACCTTGTGCACAGCCACATGCACGTCCAACTCATCAGATCGCCTTTCCCACTGGATAATCATTTGGAGTTCTTCTCAACTCTCTGAATGGAGGTCATCTCTATGTTCCTAGATTTGTCTCAGGAAGGAACCACATACCCTTCTTAGGGGATTTCTCTTAGGTTTGTAAGATGAGAGAAAAACTTCACATAGTTGCAATGATCCACACCTCACAGGTTTGTAAGCTGGAGAATGTCTCACATAGCTGCATTCATCAACACTCCCTCTCAGCTAGGGAGGCATTTTCCACCAGGCCAAGTCTCTCACATAAATACTTGAATTTTGTCTTGGCAAGTTTTTTGGTGAAGATATCTGCAATTTGTTCATGAGTAGAAATATACTGCATGCGTATTGTCTTTCTCTGCACCATGTCTCTGATATAGTGATACTTGATTTAAATGTGTTTTGATTTGTCATGAAACATTGGGTTCTTGGAGAGCTTTACACAGCTCTGGTTGTCACAATGAATAGTAGTTGGATCCATCTCATGATCAAACAAGTCTGTCAAGAGTTTGCGAAGCCATACTGCTTCATGAATTGCCACACTTAGTGCAATGCACTCTACCTCTGCTGTACTTAAGACTACAGAGCTTTGTTTTCTGCTACACTAGGAAACCATGGCTGATCCTAAGGTGAAGCAGCAACCTGAGGTGATTTTTCTGTCTACCGCACTTCCTACCCAGTCTGCATCGAAATATCCTTCTAAGCTTAGGTCCACATTAGCTGCATATCTCAAGCCATAACCAATTGTACCTTGTAAGTATCTCAATATGTGTTTTGCAGCTATCCATTGTGTATGTTTTGGTTGGCTCATAAATTGGCTAAGCACATTCCTTGCATAGAAAATGTTTGGTTTGGTGTTAACCAAATACATCAAATATCCAATAAGCTGTCGATATAAATGTGGATCTACGTCTCCTGAATCAATGTCACTCATCTTCTTTAAATCCATTACCAATGGAGTAGGCATGGATTTGCAATCTGTCATTTTGAACCTTTTCAGTATCTCCATAGTATAGTTTCCTTGACTTAGGAAAATCTCATCTGATCTCTTCCATACTTCTAGTCCCAAGAAATAATGCATTAGGCCCAAATCCTTCATTTCAAATTTAGCAGTTAATGCTTATTTGCATTCAACAATGAGTCTCTCTGAATTGGTGATGAAAAGTTCATCCACATAAAAGACCAAAATCAGACACTCATTGCCATCAATGTGATAATATAAGTTTGGGTCTGTTGCACTTTTGTTGAAGCCCAAACTCATAATAAATCCATCCATTTTCTCGTACCAAGCACGTGGTTCTTGTTTTAGACCATATAGGTATTTCTTCAACCTGCATACATGAGATTTTTCGTTGTGTATAATGAAACCTTCTAGCTGCTCAATATAAAAAATTTCCTCAATTTCACCATTGAGAAAGGATGTCGTTACATCCATCTGATGTAGCTTCCAACCCATGGAAGCAACTAGTGCAATGATAGATCAGATGGAGGTATATTTGGCTACTGGTGCAAAAGTCTCATCATAGTCGACTCCCTCTATTTGTGAAAACCCTCTAGCCACAAATCTTTCTTTGTATTTTTCAATGCTTCCATCAACAACATGTTTGATCTTGTAAATCCATTTGGAAGTCACTATGGACTTTCCCTCTGGTCTTGGAACAACATCCCATACATCATTGTTTTTAGTATAGATTGATATTCTTCAGTCATGGCATCTTGCCATACTTGTTCACTTGAAGCTTCTCCATGACAAGTTGGCTCTGAATCAATAATGTGGGTCATGGATGAAAGGTAGCTTGAGAATCTCTTAGGTCTCTTTCTTTCTTTGGTTTCTCCTTGTGGGGCTTTATGCCCTTCTGCTTCTTATAAAGTTTTTCGAGCCCAAGCAGGTCTTTTATGTCCAACTGTGATGTCTATGGGTATGTTTCTTGGGGCAACTGAGTCTTCTAAAGAAACTAGGTCAACTGGCGCTGTTGTCTCATTTGGAATAATATATGTCTCCCTCTAAACTGCTGAAGGAGGAGGAGGTATAGTTTCACTATCAATTTTCATCTGAGCTTCTCTGGATTTCTGGAAGGCAACTTCTTCTTCAAAAGTAACATCTATGCTTACTTCAATTTGTCTCTGACCTGGGATGTAGATTCAATATGCTTTTGAGGATTCTCTGTATCCTACAAATGTACCCTTTCTTCCTAAAGGTTCTAGTTCGGATCTCGTTTTTTGGGTACATGAAGGTACACTGGACATCCAAATATTTTGAAGTGTCCGATCTCAAGATTCACTTTGGTGAATGTTTCTTATGGAGTAGTGTTCTTCATAATCTGATGAGGACTACGGTTTTGAACATATACTGCTGTCATACATGCTTCTGCCCATAGAGTCATAGGTAGACTCTAATCATGTATCATTGCTTTAGTTTCCTCAATGCTAGTTCTGTTTTTCCTTTCAACAACTCCATTTTGTTGAGGATTGTAAGGTACTGTGAACTCCCTCTTGATTCCCGCTTCAATACAAAAACTGCTAAATTCTTTTGAGGTGTTTTCTCCTCCATTTTCCGATCTTAATACTTTGATTTTTCTTCTGGTCAGGTTTTCCACCCGAGCTTTGAATTCTTGAAATTTGGCAAGGACTCCATCCTTGTTCTTCAGAAAGTAAATCCAAGTTTTCCTGGAGGGATAATCTATGAAGAGTACATAGTATAAGTACCCATTTAAGGATGCAACAGTCATTGGCCCACATACATTTGAATGTATCAAGTCCAATATTTCCTTGGATCTGTTGTCACTGCTAGGAAAGGATCCTTGAACATTTTTTCCAAGGGAACAACCTTTGAAAACACCTTTATGCTGGATCTGGATCTCTGGTAGACCTGTTACCATTTTCCCTAGAGATGGAAGAGCTCTATAATGAATGTGAGAAAGTCTTCTATGCCATAACTCGCTCAAGATGATAGTCTCATGTAATAAGGCTTGAACTAGTTTGATGGTTAACTTGTACAGGCTATTTTCTATGACACCAATTACTTTGGAAGAGCTTATATGAGAGTCTTTGTTCCATGCAAGAACTATTCCTTTCGAGAAAGTAATTTTGTAACCTTTGTCTTTCAAGGCCGAAATAGAGACAAGGTTTCTCTTCATTCCGGGTACATATAGAACTTCCTCTAGATTAAGTTGCATATATGAATCTAGTTGTAAGGTAGAAGTTCCAACTCCTCTCACATTATATCTGGCATCATCTCCAAGAACAACATGTAGATGTGTCTCTTTCTCAACGAAGTGTGTTAGATGATTTCTAATACCGGTCATGTGCCTGGAGGCACCACTGCCAATTAGCCAATTATTATCATTGATAGGAACAATACCTGAGAGTGCTGAGATGTTGATGTCTTCATTACTTTGGATTCTTGTACTGAACTTGCTTCCCATCATGATTTTGCTCATCTTCACAAACCCTTGTCAACTAGGATGGAAAACCTAACGGCTAGGATAGGCTAGCACTTTTAGGTTTTGTTGGGATTATGACTGCCAACAATAAGCCTTGATAAATATGATTTCCCTGGTAAGCTGAGGAGCTTCTTCAACAAGTTTGCAAAAATACACTTCAGAATTTTTCTTTAGAATTTTGGCGAAACCCTAGAAACCTTTAGGGACAAAAAATTGGAATGCCTGGAATTTTGATTTGAGACTTGCTGGAGGTGCGCTGAAGGAGGCCGTACCCTTCTATGTATTTTTCAGCCCATGCATCCAAGTTTTGAGTGGTGAAATCTCTCAGAAGAGGAGGCCGTACAGATTTTTGCAAATGAGTGAAAGAAGTGGATGGAAGATGCTTGTGCAATGGGATCTTCAAGACCTATGCTCTGATACAATGTTGATTTTTCAATATGATAGGTTAAACATGTAGTTCATTTCAATTTTCATTTGTCTTAACCATAAACAAGAATGTTGCAGAAACCAAGATCACAAGAAGAAACACCATGCACAAGAACACAAGAAGTATCCTGGGAAACCCTTCTCAACAAGGGAAGAAAACCCAACCAAATACTTTTCTATATTCTTCAAGAGAAAGATCTTCACCACCAAGAAAGACCTAGCACACTAGAGGGTTCTTAAACACTAGAAGACTAGCGCCCAAGAGAGGTGCGCACTTCTCCCAAGTAAATGTACTTGCTGAAATTTCCAAACTCACTTGAATGATATGATTCCACAATGGGGAATTTCCCTTTACTTATATTAGAATTGTCCTATCAACTGAAGTGTCTATTGGCTCAACAGGGCCAACCTCACTAAGTCACAATATTATATTATTATTATTATTGTAATTAATATTAACCATATTAATTATCTTTTACATTTATTATTAATCATATTAAGGTGGGCCGAACCTGTACCCTTTACATAACAATTAGGGTTACAGGCAGGTCTGACTCTTGAACAACATATATCAAAGGATCTGATACACCCACTAATGCTCATCCACTAGGGGCACATCCATAGGGAAGTCATATCTCTGGCTCACTGTATTACACAGATGAACTAGATCTACACACGTTCACCTGTGCTCATACACATGCACGTCCACTCTACAAATCTTCTTTCCCACTGCCTCACGCAGGAGAATCATCTGGAGTTTTCGCATCAACTCTACTGCTCAGAGGAGGCTAACACATCATCTTCATTTATGTTCACATGACGATGCACCCAACACTTTAGGATTTCACACGTTCACCTTGTGTTCAACCACATGCACGTCCAAGTCATCAGATCACCTTTCCCATTGGATAATCATCTGGAGTTCTTCTAAACTCTGTGAATGGAGGAGGTCATCTCTACGTTCCTATCTCTGTCTCAGGCAAGAACCACATACCCTTCTAAGGGGTTTTCTCTCAGGTTTGTAAGCTGAGAGAAAGACTTCACATAGCTGCAATGATCCACACCTCACATGTTTGTAAGCTGGAGAATGTCTCACATAGCTGCATTCATCAACAAATTGTACATGGAGTTGTAGGTTCTACACTAATTCAGATCTGGAAAGGGGTACCGACTTCCTCATTAGATCATTCTCCTCTAGTCTTTCTTTCATACATGGAATACAATATCTCTTCGATGTGCTCTACAACACTAAGGTCCTCTACCTCTTCCTCATCACTTTCCAAGTCTTCCCTCTCAGTTACTGCTCTTTTTTTCCTATTGAGCTTATACAAGTAGGGCCTGTTGAAATATTGTAACTGCAAAGAGTATTCTATTTATTGTTGATTTATTATTCATTAGATCAATCCCCTTTTGTGGATTGATCATGTCGAGCATTGTAATTGAACAAATCCCCTTTTGCGGATTGGTCAAACCCTAAATACATTATGCAAATTGCGAAGTCAACCCCCAGACAATTAAAGTGGTTTTAACCACTCAGAAAGACAAGTCGGCCCTGCCCAACACCTTTTCAACACTTGCCAGTTTGTATAAATAAAGGAAGTCAGTGCCTCATTTGTTCACTCACTCAACTTACTCATCTAATGCACAAGTTTGATTGAAGCTTCAGTTACTAGTTGCCGGAAGAAGGATGAGAGAGAGGCACATTGCTTAGTAGAGAATATTCTTTAGTGTTTGGTTTATTGTCTCGACATTGTATTCTCTATCTATATTAAGGAATGTTTTGTTGGGTTTTCTTCCCCATGAGGGTTTCCCAGGATAAATGCTGTGAATCTTGTGATTGTGTCTCTCTTAGTGATCCTATCTATGCTATGATTATCTAGTAAATTGAAAAGAAACCTAATAATAGCTTAAACCTTAACATGGTATCAGAGCTATATGCTGAAGAGAGCATCTTTCACTGGATAAAGAAAAACGTCACTGTTTCCGTACAAGAAAATTAGGGATTTTTATTGAAGAGGAATTTCAGCCCAAAAGTCATCTAGAAAAGTGCACCCTAGCCTAGGAAACTCATTGGCACCTTCAACAGACCTTTTCAGTGGATAGAACTCCCGGAAAGTGAAACCCTAGTTTCCACCGGCACCAGAAGTACCAGAAAACCAGAGGCACTAGAAAACCAGAAGTACTAGAAAACCATAAGTACTAGTCTAGAAATCTGCTGGTCAAGTTTGAAGGGGAAAAATTTGGATTTTCTGAAATCTAATTGCACTAGGCTACTCGCCTCAGCCAAGCGCACCTCCTAGTAAGTTCAAAATTAAATTCTGAGCATTTTCAAATTTTGGTCATTTTCCTAGCTCTAGGTAAAGATGTCTACAAGCACTAAGCTTGTTGACAAGCTAGAAGGTGTGGAAAAATTCTGAGCATGGAAGTATATGATTTCACTCATTCTTGAAGAGAATGACCTAGCAAGATTCATTAAAGAAGATGTACCAGAACCTGCCGATGCTGCAACTAAATCAAAACATCAAAATGACATAGTTAGGGCCAAGAGAATCATTGTAGATTCTATTAAAGATCACTTGATTCCTCAAGTGGCTTCAAAGAAGACTCCAAAAGAAATGTTTGATGCCCTAACCATATTATATGAAGGAACATCAATCGAAAGATGAATCTTATAACTCAACTCAAAAGTACAAGGATGCAGAAAGGAGAAACAATTCAAGAATATTTCTTCAGAATATCACAATTAAAAGAACAACTAGAAGCAATTGAAGATACTATAGATGAAGACGAACTTATAATGACAACCCTTAATGGTCTCACAAGACCTTGGGATGCATTCATCCAAACTATTTGTGCCAGAAAGGAGAAACTACACTTTGACAATATTTGGGAAGAATGTGTTCAAGAAGAAGCAAGAGTAGCTAACCGAGAAGCTTTGCTATCAAGATATGAAGACCAAGCCCTAGATACTCATACTAAAGGAGGAAGAAAGAAGTCTTACTTCCAGAAAGAAACTCATAAGGAGTCTCATCCCCAAAACAAATTCATACATAAAGAATCTCACCCTCCAAGGAGATTCTAGAAGTTTCAGAAAGGTCAAAGAAGAGAAAAAGATTTCTCATCCTACCAATGTTACCATTGTGACAAGATGGGACATATTGCTAAGAATTATCCAGCTAGATGAGAATAATACAAGAAGAGAAACACGAGGCACCATCCCCATGCAGTTGAAGATGAAGAGCCACCCACAAAGATGATAAAATAACAGATTCAAGACCATGTCTTAATCTTTGCCCTCTCAGGATCGGTGTCATATGGTGAGGACACTTGGCTCATAGATAGTGGTGCTTCCAAGAACATGACAGGTCAAAGAGGCATTCTCTCTTTCCTTACAGAAAATAAGTTCCCCCAGAAAGTTACACTTGGAGATGATTATCAATACCCTATCAAGGGAGTAGGAGAATCAAACTACAAGCTTGATTCAGGGACACCAATGAAGATGAATGATGTACTATATGTACCAGGTTTGACAAAGAACTTACTCTATATCTCAGCTTTAGAAAAGAGAGGCTTCAAAGTTTCCTTCATAGATGGAGAAGTTCTTATGTGGCCCAAAGGAAAAACCATGGAAGAAGCAATTATTATTGGAAAAGAAGAAGGTGGCTTGTATAACCTAAAGGATCACTCAGAAGCAACCTTGACCCATTCCATTGAGAATCCATGTGAAATTTGGCATAAAATATTAGCCCACATCAACTACAAAGCATTACCATATGTAAGCAAGACATTCACAAGTCTACCAGAATTCAAAGTTGACCATGAAGGAGTGTGCAATGGTGTAGCAGAAAGAAACAACATAACTATAATGGAAGCAATGAAGACCATGATCCATGATAGGGGTGATTAAAGGGGCTAAATTTCGCTCATGGGCTAATTTTCCATGGTTTTTCCAAAAACGAGGTTCGCTATTTTAAAAATGATTCGCCCAAATTCTATAGGATAAAATTATTTTACCTTAAAAATTGCCAAAATTTTATAAAAACTATATAAAATACTTAGAAATTTGAATATTTTTACAAAAATATCGCCAAACATTTATAGTTG
>SNQJ01S0014619.1:109767-134446 GCA_010110895.2 Picea sitchensis
ATATATATATAGAGTCAATTCAGACTTCAAGTTTGTTCTCGGGAAATCCATACCCTTATCCGTCTCAGGTAATACCCTGGATAGATCTCCCCATAGAGACACCCTTCTTGGAAATCTCACCAAGAACCTGGAAAAGGATTTGAAGGCGCAAGTCTTAGTAACCCTATACGAGGAAGATTGATCCTCTTGAAATCCCGAAATGGAAGCATAGGGATAAGTATCGATTGACGGATGAGATCCTGTCAGAATATCTGCGGTCATTCATGACCGTTATATTGGAGGAAGAAACGATGGCGTTAAATGCCTTAACCCCTTTTCCTTTATCTTTGTGAGTAGCGAAGAAATCGGGACCGTAGATCCCCAAGGTCTGTGGGAGTATCTGGACTGTTGGTTTTTCCACGTCCAGGGAGCAGTGGGAGAGTGCATAGTGCGGGACAGATCTGAACCGTCAGATCTTAGTTAGAAAACCCGACATCCATTGGATATGTCAGGAGATGAATGAGGGTTAAGCCCTCGTGAACAGAGGCAAAAGTCCCGAAAGAGGAGTTGGTATCGGGATTTCAGACTTCAGGATTTCAGAAGTCCTGATGACGAGAGGTCGGGAAATTTCAGAATGAAAGTCCCGAAATAGATTTGAGCCATCCATTCGTGGAGGACACGTGGCGGATATCAAGAGTCCATCGGTATTTCAGATACTGGGGATTTGAATTGATAGAGGATCTGTGTCACTGGGGGTCGCAAGTTGCGAAATCGCGAAATGACGAGGACCATCCATCTGAGGGAGGACATGTGGCTGCAATCCAGGATTTTAGGAAAGTCCTGAAAGGAAGAGTCCATCGGGATTTCGCAAATCGGGAATTCGGGAGTCCCATTGACAAGAGGTCGGGCTCTCATATTCATAAATCCCAAAAGAGATAGGACGAAGGTATTATGAGGAATGGTCACCTGGATCAGGGCATAGCCATGAGGGTTAATGTGACAAAGGCCATTCCGGGGAATCGGAAATTGGGAATTCGGGAGTCTCGTTGACAAGAGGTCGGGCTGTCATATTCATAAATCCTGAAAGAGATAGGACGGAGGTCTTATGAGGAATGGTCACCTGGATCAGGGCATAGACAGGAGGGCTAATGTGACAAAGGCCATTCTGGGGAATCGAAAATCGGGAATTCGGAAGTCCCATTGACAAGAGGTTGGGCTCTCGTATTGATAAGTCCCAAAGGGAATAAGACTGCGGTCTTATGAGAAGTGGTCATATGGACCAAGGCATAGCCCAAAGGGATAATTGCTGATCGAAGCCTCTTCGACATTTCGACATTTCAGGGTTTGCAGAGTCGAAAGACTCGACTCGCTTATACTGCTGAGTCACGAAATGTGAAAAGGCACCTAGTTGTTTGTCCTATGATCATGATCAACGCTCACACAGAGGTGGGAAAAAGATAAAATCTATCCTGTGCTAATCCTCGTAGGATTTCGGGGATTCTGTCCCTCGAGAAAAGGTGAAAAATTTATTATGCCGCAGCGGGTGTGTGACAAATTGGTATCAGAGCATGGTTACAACACTTGGATTGCTTGGGCTCATGAACGAGTTGCGCAGAAGCTCCGTTCGGAACACTCCTAAAAAGAGTAACCCCCTGTCTTAACCTCCCTAATCAAAAGACGAAGCTAAGAATGAAAAATCTCTATTGTGTGTGTGTGTACATGTGAAAATATGAATTATACACTGGTTATAAATAAATATAAATATTGACTAACAACCAACATTTTTCCTTTTGCACACAAGCGGAAGATCAATCGCGGGAAATTATCAACGTATAGTATGGTGACTCACCATGAAGTGGGAGAAGGCTCCCACAATAGAGACGAAGAGTCTGACGAAAGGAGGGCAATAGGGATCCCTCCAGATATAGTCGAGACTGTGAGGAGCCTCATGGTCGAATTACAAAGCTGTAAGGCCGACAATGAAAGGATGATGAAAGAACAAGAAAAACAAACATAAATTAACGCAGTTTTACTGCAGAGTTTATCCGATCTACAAAGACAAATGCAGCATGAACCTGAAACTCAGACACATGGTCATATCAGTGGTCACACTGAGAGGAGCACCTCGAAAAATGTCCACCCCAGAGGTAAAGGACAAGCGTCAGATGATTCCTCTGAGAAGGAAGCTGGTGATTCAGAGGGTTCTTTTAGCAGCAGAACCAGTTCCTATTCCCGAAAGAAATAGAAGAGGCAAAAGCCTTCCAAAGGTCGAAAATTCGAAGAATTTAGAAAAGCCAAACCACCCTCCTTCGACGGTGAAACAAAGAAAGGAGAGGAAGCAGAAGCCTGGCTGCTTGGATTAAAGAAGTATTTCAATGTCCATGACTTTTCAGAAAATATGAAGGCCCGAGTGGCCACCTTCAACTTGAACGGAAAGACTTCCATTTGGTGGGAAGACCTTAAGAATGTGAAAGGGGTTCGCGAAGGGGACCTGTCTTGGGAAAGGTTTGAGAAATACTTCCGGAAGAAGTATCTGTCGGAAAAATATTTCGACGAAAAGACTAAAGAGTTTTATGAACTCAAACTGGGACAATTCACTATAAAAGAATATGTCAACAAATTCCTTGATCTATTGAGGTATGTACCCTATATAAAAGCGGAAAAGGCAAAGGTGCAACGTTTCATCAGTGGACTACCTAAGGACTATCAGAACAAAATTGAATTTGATGAGCCAAAGACTCTAGAAGGCACTATTTGAAAGGCGACCCATTGTCATGAACAATTTGGGCATCAAGCAGAACCTCGCGAAGGATGGAAACAAAAGAATAGTTCAGGATTTCAGAAAAAGGGAATTAAATCCCCAGGATTTAAGAACTATAAGAAGAACCCAAGAATGAGCTTCCCATCTCGGAGTATGCACCAACATAATTTTCCCTCCTTGAGCGGAAATAAAACTTCTAGACCCATATCAGTGAAGACTGATAACCCAAAGAGAGAACCTTTGAAATGCTGGGGTTGTGGGGAAGAACATCTATTGAGAGACTTCCCACACCGACAATAGAATAGTCAGAGGATTTATAACATCCAAGAAGCTACTACTGTCAATGATGTGGCCAGGAGTGAGCCACAAATTTATGCAGCCTTGGATAATAACCAAGCTGACCACCAAGCTTCAGTAGTGGAAATAGAAGGTATGATTTCCAACCATCTAGTGTCTGTTTTAATTGACGTTGGTTCAAATTTGAGTTATATAGCCCCTAAAGCTGTTGATAGGTGTAAACTATAGCCATAAAAACATACCAAGCCATGGTTGGTACAGTTAGCCACTGGCACCAAAAGAAGGGTAGCATAGGTTATACCAGCCTGCCAATTGATGCTGGGTAGATTCCCCACCCAAACAACCCTTAACTTATTACCCCTGGGATTGTATGATCTGCTGATTGGTATGGATTGGCTAGCCACCCATAAAGCCATATTGGACTGTTACCATAAAACCTTAGAATTGTGAGTAAAGAAGGGAAAAAAATAACCCTTCGAGGGATCCGAAAACGTGTCTCGGTGAGACAAATATCAGCTCTGCAAATGAGAAAGTATTGTTGAAAGGGATGTCCCCTATATGCAATATAGGTGTTGAAAACAATCGAAGGTGACAAACCAAGCCTTGACGATCACCCTATCCTGAGAGAATATAGAGATGTGTTTCCGAAAGAGGTATCGGGTCTACCTCTGAGAAGGGACATAGACTTCTCGATAGAACTTGCACCGGGAGCGGTGCCGGTGTCTAGGACACCCTACCAGATGAGCACACCCGAGTTAGTTGAACTCAAATTGCAATTAAAAGAAATTATGGATAAGGGCTATATTCGGCCCAGCGTGTCTCCATGGGGAGCACTAGTCTTGTTCGTGAAAAAGAAGGACGGTACCCTTAGACTGTGTATAGATTATAGGCAACTCAATAAGGTAACCATAAAGAACAAGTACCCCTTGCCCAGGATTGATGACTTGTTTGATCAATTGGGGGGTGCGTCTATTTTCTCAAAGATTGATTTGAGGTTGGGATACCATCAAGTTCGAATCAAGGGTGAAGACATCCATAAAACTGCCTTCCGAACGAGGTATGGTCACTATGAGTTTGTGGTGGTGCCATTTGGGTTGACCAATGCCCCTGCGACTTTTATGTGCTTGATGAACAATGTAGTCAACAAATTCCTAGACAAATTTGTGCTTGTTTTTATTAATGGTATATTAATTTACTCCAAGAACAGAAAAGAGCATGAAGAGCATCTTAGACTTGTGTTGCAAGTGCTAAGAGAACAACAACTCTATGCCAAATTCAACAAATGTGAATTCTTCCAGAAGCAAATACATTACTTAGGCCATGTTCTCTCCGAAGAAGGAGTAGCGGTAGACCCTGACAAAATCAGGTCTATTATGGAATGGCCTACCCCAAAGGATGTTTCGGACATCAGATCCTTTATGGGATTAGCAGGATACTATAGGATATTTATAAAAGGATTTTCCAAGATTGGCTGTCCAATCACTGCCCTCCAGAAGAAGGGGACAAAATTCCTTTGGACACAAAAATGTGAAGAAAGATTTCAAACACTGAAACATCCACTGACCCATGCACCTGTGCTGAAGATCGCCAATCTAGAAGTTGACTTCCTCATGTGCACAAATGGATGTAAGGAAGGGCTCGGAGGAGTCCTTATGCAGAAAGGACGTGTGATCTGCTATGAATCCCGAAAATTGAACGAGCATGAAGTCAACTATGTGACCCATGATCTAGAGCTGGCTACCATAGTGCATGCTTTGAAAATGTGGAGGCATTACCTCCTGGGAAGAAAGTTTGTAGTTATGACAGGTCACTGTGGATTGCGATACCTGTTTGATCAACCAAAGCTCAATGCTAGGCAAGCTAGGTGGATGACCCTCTTTAGCGAGTTTGATTTCGAAATCAAACACATTAAAGGAAAGGAAAATAGGGTGGCCGATGCCCTTAGCAGAAGTATGAAAACAATTCACCTGGCAGCGGTGAGCACCTGCGAGACAGATGTCAAAGAAAGAGTTAGAAATGCACAAGAAACAGATCCCTTCGTCCAGACTGTGACCATGTACCTACAACAAGAACCCGCCAGAGTAAAATATGAAGGCTGCCAGATGATCGAAGGAGGTCTGCTCACTTACAGAAGCAGATTTTATATTCCAGATTGTGACGACTTGAAGAGGTTCATACTGGATGAACTACATAAAAGACCCTATTCTGGTCATCCAGGATACCAGAAGATGATCACGGCCACTAGGAGGCAATTCTATTGGCATGGAATGAAGAAAGACATAGCCGAGTACTTGGCCACATGTATAGAGTGCCAACAGGTTAAAGCAGAACACCGACACCCAACAAGATTATTACAACCTCTACCAATCCCAGAATGGAAATGGGAAACCATCTCCATGGATTTCATCACCGGATTACCAACATCGACCAAACAGAACGATGCCATTATGGTAGTGGTGGATAAATTGAGCAAGTCTACCCATTTCATCCCTATCAAATCCACTTGCAAAGCAATCGATATCGCCCAGGTATTCATGAAGGAGATATTCAGACTGCATGGTATGCCGAAAGAGATCGTGTCTAATAGAGACACATAATTTACTTCTAACTTTTGGAAATCACTGATGGCTGGCGTAGAAACCAAATTTCTGTTTAGCACTGCCTATCACCCTCAAACCAACTGAGAAACATAAAGAGTGAACCAAATACTTGAAGACATGCTAAGAATGCATGTAATGCACCAACCCAAGAAATGGGAAGACTACCTGCCATTGGTAGAATTCGCCTACAACAACGACTACCAAGCATCCTTAAAGATGAGTCCCTTCGAAGTCCTCTATGGTAGATCGTGTAACACTCCAGTCAACTAGATTAATCCCGTAAACAAGATTTCTTTTGGACCCGACATGTTGAAAGAAATGGAACAACAAGTGACTCAGATAAAGCAAAACCTGAAGGTCGCTCAGAACCGACAGAAAAGTTATGCCGACCAAAAGAGAACTCTAAGAGAGTTCAAAGAGGGAGATCATGTATATCTCAGAGTTAGACCCAGGAAGAGTTCTCTGAAAATGGGAGCTTGTGCCAAGTTGGCACCTCGGTATTGTGGACCCTTTGAGGTTCTACATAGAGTGGGACCTGTAGCCTATAGGCTAGCACTTCCTCCCACAATCAAAGCACATAATGTTTTCCATGTCTCATTATTGAAGAAATATGTACATGATGTTAACCATATAATTGATTGGTCTATGATTTAGGTGGAACCAGAGGGAGAGTTTCTACCAGAACCTCATACTGGACAGAAAGGAAACCCTGCTCCGAAATCGAACCATTGCACAGGTCAAGGTGCAGTGGAAACATTTTGGCCCAGATGAGGCTACATGGAAAATGGAGGATGCCATGAAATAGGCATATCCGATTTTGTTTACACCTGTACATGCATGTCAAGTTGATAGATAGAACATCGAGGATGATGTTCCTTTAAGGGGGAGGGAATTGTAACACCTTGTTTCCCCCAGTCTGTAAAAATAACTATACTGGCCAAGTATTGTGGCAAACTCGGAAATGTGAATGTGTGATGTGAATGGACCTTGTGAAAAAGGTCAATGAATGTGAATAATATTATGAATTTATATATTGCAGGACTGTTGAGAGGGGATGTGCTGAAAAAGAGACCATGATGGCTAAAGAAAGGTAGTGGAAGGCACCTGGAAAGGTGGCGTTAACTTCCACCGAAACCAATACTGCATTTGGAATTCACTGGCCCAGAGAACCAAGAGTGGCTCGCTGGCTCCGAATTAAATGACTCGCCAGGTTGGTAGGTAAATGGCTCCTCATGAGTAATGAGGGATGGGGGTGAACTGCCCATTCGTAGAGTCCTCAGACCTGACCACCGCGAGGAAAATCGTGCCACACACAACCTCACCGAAAGGAGAAAAGGTAGGAAGAGTTGGCGATCAAGGGGCAGATGTGAGGAGAAGAGGAGAACTCTGGAAAAATACAGAGTGAGTGATAGTAGAGAAGAAGGAGAGTAACCTTCGTTCTCGGTCACTGGCAAACAGAGACGCAGTCTCGCAGCATCGTGGTCTTAGCTCGGGGGTGGCTAGTGGTAAATCCGTTGGGAGTCGCTGAGCCTACAGTTGGGTGGAAACGAGCACCCCTCTCAGTAGTTGCAATCACATTTGGTGTTATTTCTGACAAGTGTTTTACATCTTGCATCTTGAAATGTATATCCTGGCATTTATGATCATCTTGCACCTTGAAACTTATATGCTGACATCTATGCTCATAGTCTGTGTAGTTTATGAATGGTTTGAGTATAAGACTGCATGTGTGGTGTTTTGATCAGAAATGGTGGTTGCATGCTTATAATGGAAAGACTACGTATGGCTTATGNTTCAGACTTAAAGTCTGTTCTCGGGAAATCCATACCCTTATCCATCTCAGGTAATACCCTGGATAGATCTCCCCATAGAGACACCTTTCTTGGAAAGCTCACCAAGAACCTGGAAAATGATTTGAAGGCGCAAGTCTTAGTAACCCTGTACGAGGAAGATTGATCCTCTTGAAATCCTGAAATGGCAGCGTAGGGATAAGTATCGATTGACGGACGAGATCCTGTCGGAATATCTGCGATCATTCACGACTGTTAGATTGGAGGAAGAAACGATGGCATTAAATGCCTTAACCCCTTTTCCTTTATCTTCGTGAGTAGAGAAGAAATCGGGACCGTAGATCCCCAAGGTCTGTGGGAGTATCTGGACTGTTGGTTTTTCCACGTTCAGGGAGCAGTGGGAGAGTGCACAGCGCGAGACAGATCTGAACCGTCAGATCTTAGTTAGAAAACCCGACAACCGTTGGATCTGTCAAGAGATGCATGAGGTTTAAGCCCTCGTGAACAGAGGCGAAAATCCTGAAAGAGGAGTTGGTATCGGGATTTCGGACTTCGGGATTCCGGAAGTCCTGATGACGAGAGGTCGAGAAATTTCACAATGAAAGTCCCAAAATAGATCTGAGCCGTCCATCCGTGGAGGACACGTGGCAGAGATTAAGAGTCCATCGATATTTCAAATACTGGGGATTCAAATTGATAGAGGATTTGTGTCACTGGGGGTCTCAAGTCGCGAAATCGCGAAACGACGAGGACCGTCCATTTGAGGGAGGACATGTGGCTGCGATCCAGGATTTCGGGAAAGTCCTGAAAGGAAGAGTCCATCGGGATTTCACAAATCGGGAATTCGGTAGTCTCGTTGACAAGAGGTCAGGCTCTCGTATTCATAAATCCCGAAAGAGATAGGACGAAGGTCTTATGAGGAATGGTCACCTGGATCAGGGCATAGCGAGGAGGGATAATGTGACAAAGGCCATTCCGGGGAATCAGAAATCGGGAATTCGGGAGTCCCGTTGACAAAAGGTCGGGCTCTCGTATTCATAAATCCCGAAAGAGATAGGACAGAGGTCTTATGAGGAATGGTCACCTGGATCAAGGCATAGCCAGGAGGGCTAATGTGACAAAGGCCATTCCGGGGAATCGGAAATTGATAATTCGAAAGTCTTGTTGACAAGAGGTCGGGCTCTCGTATTGATAAGTCCCGAAGGGAATAAGACTACGGTCTTATGAGAAGTGGTCATATGGACCAAGGCATAGCTCAGAGGGCTAATTGCTAATCGAAGCCTCTTCGACATTTTGGCATTTCGGGGTTTGCAGAGTCGAAAGACTCGACTCGCTTATATCGCTGAGTCAAGAAATGTGAAAAGGCGCCTAGTTGTTTGGCCTGTGATCTTGATCAACAATCACACGGAGGTGGGAAAAAGGGAAAATCTAGCCTGTTCTAAGCGCCGTAGGATTTCGGGGATTCTGTCCCTCGAGAAAAGGCAAAAAATTTATTATGCCGCAGCGGGTGTGTGACACCAGGTCTATTTGATCTAAAGATGGAAGAAACCATGATCCTATGTGATAACCAGAGTTGTATAAAGATGACTTAGAACCCTATGTTCCATGAAAAGTCAAAGCACATAGACATCCGATATATTGCATCCATGATATGGTGCAGAGGGGAGCCATAAATCTCCAGTATGTTAGCACGGATGAACAGGTTGTTGATGTGTTGACCAAGCCTCTATCTCGTGTAAAGTTTGAGCACTTTCGAGATAAGATTGGTGTAGTCCGAAAGGAACTCCATCGAAAGGGGGAGTAGTGTTGATGCGAGCCTCGTGATGAATATTTCTAGCTTCGTGCTGATGTTGTTGTGATGCCAGCCTTGTGCTGAAGATTTCCAGCTTCGCGTTGATGTTGTTGTGACGCCAACCTCGTGCTGAAGATTTCCAACTTCATGTTGATGTTGTTGTGATGCCAGCCTCGTGCTGAATATTTCCAGCTTCGTGTTGATGTTCTTGTGATGCCAACTTCGTGCTAAAGATTTCCAACGTCGTGCTGATGTTGTTGAGATGCCAACTTCTTGCTGAAGATTTCTAGCCTAGTGCTGATGTTGATGATGCTCCAGCCTTTGTGCTGTGATGCTGTTGTTGTTGATGATGCTCCAACCTTTGTGTTGTGATATTGTTGTTGTTGATGTTGTATCAACCTTGTGCTGTTATTGATGATGATGTATTAGTGTTATACTAATCCATGTTGATGCAGATGATGATGCCATTCCAGCTCCCATCTGTGAATGATGATATTGATGATGAGAAAAAATTTCGATGATTTATAGATATGCCAGTCAGTGTTCCAGATGCTGTTGATGTTGCTTCCCTCTCTCTCTCTCTCCTGATGATGTTGTAGAATACCCTTCTTGTTAAGGGGGAGTGTTGAAATATTGTAACTGCAATGAGTATTCTATTTATTATTGATTTATTATTCATTAGATCAATCCCCTTTTGTGGATTGATCATGTCGGGCATTGTAATTGACCAAATCCCCTTTTGCGGATTGGTCAAACCCTAAATACATTATGCAAATTGAGAAGTCGCCCCCCATGCAATTAAAGTGGTTTTAACCACTTAGAAAGACAAGTCGACCCTGCCAAACGAAGAGACACCATTTCAACACCCGTTAGTTTGTATAAATAAAGGAAGCCAACGCCTCATTTGTTCACTCACTCAGCTCACTCATCTAGTGCGCAAGTTTGAAGGAAGTTGCAGTTACCAGTTGCCGAAAGAAGGAAGAGAGAGAGGCACATTGCTTATTGAGTATATTATCTAGTGTTTGGTTTATTATCTTGGCATTGTATTGGCTATCTATATTAAGGAAGTTTTTGCTAGGTTTTCTTTCCCATAAGGGTTTCCCAGGATAAATGTTGTGTATCTTGTGATTGTGTTTCTCTCAGTGATCCTATCTATGCTATGGTTATCTAGTAAATTGACAAGAAACCTAATAATATATTAAACCTTAACAGGGTCTTCCATTGTGCATCGTTCTTGCCTTCTGCATAATTTCATGGATCTCCTCTTGATCAATCATAATTGGATCTTTCTCTTTACTGCACTTTTCTCTATCCATTTCCCCCTCCATCTCAAACCTTCCTCAGTGTTCCCCCTAACTCCCCCATGCACGTAGGGTAGTTTAGATCTCTGATTCCATGGTTAATACCTATTTATCATGCGATAATCTCTTGATCGAAGTGTACAACGACCTGATGTACCTTCCCCTTGGGCCATTAAGAAACTCATTCTCTGCTACACTGTAAGACTTCGATGTATCTATGACAAATTCAATGGTATACCCCACTACATTGTTGTCTAGCCATAAATCTACTGCGCCCGTGAATTTTTTATTCGCCCTTTTCAATCGCTCGATATTATTGTCTGTCCACTCCACTGATCTAACTCTATTTGTCGAATGATTATCTTTCAACCATGTTATCCACTCCTAAAATAGAGTGGGAAACTCACTAAAGAAACTCTCATGTATTTTGCTGAATACGTATCTCTCCAAGTACTGTCTGGGCTTAAGCCTAAGGCTTCTATTATCTTTATGGGCAAACTTTAGTTCCTGAACTGTCAACCATCTTTCAATCTTCGCTTTCATGGGGTTCCAACCTAAAAACATCCCCTTTCTCAAACCCTCGCACTATACTGCGTGATACATCCCTTTGGATCTAATCTTCTGAGTTCCAATCGACAACAAAACCATTGTTGGTTACTTATGGGTTGACCCAGGTTTTAACTACAAGATTACCGACAACCCTTCGACCATTGACCCTTCTAGATACCATAAGGCAACACAATGCACAAAGTGCACTCCGTAGTCTCACTCGATATGGATTCAATGGGTGGTCACATGACTCAAATGTATGCAACCATGGAATGGGATGCGTTTCTCTCTCAGAGGCATTGGATCTACTCTCTGTTAGCCCTCAAACCCCCATTAGATTTTAGTTTGGACCAATAACACTAATATTCCAATAAGACTTCATTAACCATTATAACAACATGTATTTAATGAAAGGTATTCATCTACTATAACATAAGATTCAGATCTAAACACTAGCTATGACATTCATTTACTTAGTGATGTTCTGCAGATTTCATCAGTTTTTCCTTAGTGCACAGTAATATAACCTTTATCAATTAACATATTCATCATAAATCTTGTTAACTCCAACATAACAGTAAGCAATGCATTCATTCATACACATGACACATATATACTGTGGTTCACCCCCTCCTGGGCTACATCCACAAATATTTGTTGCTTGGGCTCTTTATTCATATTCTTGCAAAATCCAGTGCTGCGCACTGTACATTCCTTCCTCCATTACAGTCGATCTCTACAGATCGGAAAAGTCTCTCAATAAGACCCCTTACTCAACTAAAGAACCTACTACAACCTCAACAATACACGTCCACCATACCTACCAACCCTCTCATGGTCCTAATACATTCTACTTATACAAAACTAGGACAACGCCCTTACCGAAACCCTAACCCTAAGCATATTAGGTTTGTCCACTTTCTCCTTGACTTAATCTTGGCTGGTCCACGATCCAACCGTTCTCCAAGTCGACGCTTGTCCACTTTCCAATTGTTCCGCAGTAGTTTGTCCACTTTGTAACTACTTTTTCCCGACGTTGGTTTTCCCATATTTCCGGCGTGCTCCCCTATTTTTCGACGCTGCCTTGAAATATTCAAAATATCCTTGGTTTTCTCCCAAAATTTTCCTGCGCCAATAGAATTCGAGACAACAAATACCATTGCAGAATATGAAGCACTGTTGTTAGGTCTTAGGGCAACTAAATAAATGAAAATTCAACATTTAAAGGTTCATGTGGATTTTGAGCTCATTATACAACATGTTAGAGATGTGTATCAAACGAAGAACATTTAGTTGAAAGACTACATAAATTAGGCATGGGATATAATTGAAGCCTTCTTTATGTCTTTTAACATTGTATATATTCCGAGAAATCAGAATGAGCAAGTTGATTCACTGGCTGTGGAAGCAAGTACTTTCAAAACTCTGTTACCCCCAAAGATGAAATATGAAGTAGAGGTTAGGTACAAGCCTTCTATTCCAGATAATGTCAAGTATTGGAGAGTGTTTGAGGAAGATTCTGAAATCAAAAGGTTCATTGAAGCTATTGATGATTTTTATTCAATTCATATTGACCAAGATGAGGATTTAGATGAGGATAACTAGAATTTAAATTTTCAGAACATGATTGTTGTGCATAAGATCTTGCAATTGCCCACTAATCATATCCCAAAAGGTCTGGTACCTCTTGAAATATTTTTTTATCATAATGATGTTCCTGCGAAGCTCCCTAATCTAGAAAAAGAAGTAGATGTGATCGATTACAATCTTGGGACTGCTGCAAACCCCAAGCATGTTAAAGTATCAAAAAATCTGTTAGGAAAACACAGAGCTAAGTATGAGGAACTGTTGAAAGAGTTCACTGATATTTTTGCATGGAAGTATGAAGATCTTAGGACCTTTGATGAAACTATCATTCAACACAAGATACCTTTGAAGGAGAATGTAAAGCCTTTCAAGAAGAAGTTAAGGCAGATCAATCCTCTTTTGTTACTTATTATGGAGAAAGAAGTCAAGAAAATTCTAGATGCTGAAATCATTGTACCCTTGAGGTATTTTGACTGGATAGCAAATCTGGTGCCAGTGAGAAAAAAAATGGTGAAATCAAACTGTGTCGATTTCAAAAATTTAAATAGGTTCTCTCGAAAAGACAACTATCCATTTCCAAAAATGAAACATATCTTGCAGAGGGTAGTAGGATCTAGTAAGTTGTCTATGATTGATGGTTTTTCTGGATACAACCAAGTAGTTGTTCATCCAGAGGATATGGAGAAGAATTCTTTCAAAACACCATGGGGTACTTTTATGTATACTCGAATGCCTTTTGGTTTGATGAATGCAGGGGCCACTTTTCAGTGAGCCATGGATATTGCCTTCGTGGGAGAGAAAGATAAGTTTGTGGTCATCTATTTGGATGAAATTATCGTGTTCTCTAAATCTGATGAGGAGCATCTACACCATTTGAGATAGGTATTTCTGAAGTTCATAAGATATGGTCTTTCTTTAAATCCAAAGAAGTCTCATTTTTCTTTAGAACAAGGGAAATCGGTAGGTCATATTGTTTGTGCCGATGGAGTTAAAATTGATCCTTCTAGAGTGATATCCATTCAAAGGCTTTCTATCCCTAGAACTAAGAAAGAAATCCAATATTTTCTTGGGAAGATAAAATTTCTTAGAAGGTTTATTCCCAACTTTGTTGCACTGGTCAAACACATAACTGACATGTTGAAGAAAGGAAGTGAGATCAGATGTAGAACATAAGCTAAATATTCTTTTCAATCTATTAAGCAGGCTATTTCAAATGCACCTATTTTAATTAGTCCAGATTTTGAAAAAGAGTTCGTGATTTTTTCTTTTGCATCTCATGATACTTTAGCAGTTGGCCTGTTAAAGAGAAATTCTGAGGGTTTTGAACAACCCATTTCATTTTTTAGTGGGGCACTTTGAGATGCTGAATTAAAATACGATATCATGGAGAAGCAGGCTTTTGCTTTGGTCAAAGCATTGTAATCTTTTAGAGTTTATGTGCTACATTCCAAAATTCTACATATGTACCATCTAGTGCTATCAAAGATATCTTGACTCAGTCGAACAGTGATGGAAAGATAAGTAAATGGATAGCTAAGCTGCTCGAGTATGACATGGAAATCAAGCCTACCAGGCTAGTCAAAGGTCAGGGGTTAGCTAAACTGCTAGTTGATTCTAATTGCAAAGTTCTTGGAGTTGATTACATCTGTAACAATTCATGAAATTTACATCCTCAAAACAACACTTCTCAGGTGAATGAAAAGATCGTTGAATCTGAATGGTACAAAGATATTCTTTATTTTCTACAGAATTTCCAAGCTCCTTTAGGAATGGACAAGTCTAAAGTAAGATCCCTAAAACTCAAAGTTGTAAAGTATTGTGTGAATAATTAGACTTTGTTTTGGAGGGACCCTTCTAGATTTTTACTGAGATGCCTTGATGAAGATGAAGCAGAGAGATTCATGATAGAGTTTCATGAAGGAGTGTGTGGAGGACATCACTTCTGGAAGTCCACTGGATATAAGATACTTAGGGATGGGTATTATTGGCCTAGTCTATTTTTTGATGTCTGTGAAAAATTCAGAGCATGTGAAAAATGCCAAAAGTTTGTTGGTAAGAAAAATCTCAAGCCCTTACCTCTCAAGACTGTAAAAGTGTCTTCACCTTTCCAACAATTTGCTTTGGATTTCATAGGTGAAAATCATCCTCCATCTAGTGGCCAACATAGATGGATTTTGACAGCTACAGAGTACTTCACGAAGTGGATAGAAGCTATACCTACAAGGAGGGAAATTGATAAGGTAATCATGAGTTTTCTTGAAGAGAATATTTTATCTAGGTTTGGTTGTTCGGAAGTGATCATCACAAATAATGATGCAACTTTTAAATCTGCGAACATGATAAGATTTTGTGAAGACTATGCCATCAAGCTTAGGAATTCCACACCCACAAGGTAATGGCCTGACACAATAATCCAATAAAAGTACGGTAAAGATCATTAAGAAACTTCTGGAAGATAACAAGAGGGCTTGGGATTCAAATTTGAAATATGCCTTGTGGGTTGACCATGTTAGGAAAAAAAGAGCAATTGGCACTTCAACTTTTCAGTTAGTATATGGAATGGAAGCAGTCTTTCTAGTACAACTTGATTTTCGATTTGTAAATTTTCTACAGGAAATTGAAGTCGAACCTAATGATGCTATCTAGAGGATTTGTCAGATTGTATAATTATATCAAGCAAGAGAGAGACTTCTTGAGAAGGCACATCAACATCAACAAAAGGTTAAAGATACTTTTGACATAAAATAAAAAACAAAGCAGTTGATACCCAGGGATTTGGTTTTGAAATGGGATGCCCACAAAGAAGAAAATCATGGGAAGTTTGACAGAATGTGGTTGGGTCCATTCATGATGAATAAGGTCTTAGACAACAACACTTTCCTATCGCAAAATTTGGAAGGTGAAGAGGTTTTTGGTGGCCTAGTCAATGGGCGTTTTCTGAAGAAATTATTTTACTAAATCCGTTGGTGGCTCAAATCCCATTGTACATATTGGTGTGGTGTGGTAGTTAGACAATAAGGACTCCATAGCCCAATGGAGCAATGCTGCAACTTATTTTTTTTTTCAGTTTTCATAATTAGTTTTAATCTTTCAGTTTGATATGTTTTGAATAGAGTTTTTCGAGACTTCAGGAGCTGAAACAATTACAGTTTGCAGAATAAACATGGAAAAAAGATAAAAAGATTAGAAGGAATAGGTCTACTCAAAGTTCTTGGAGTTTCACAGGGAAAAATCCATCCCCCATGGATTCAAATGTTATCACCTCTAATGTTCTACAAAGTTTTATCTCTCACCCTTTACTTTCTTCATTACAATTTTTTTGTATAGGTTATAAATCCTCATCATATTTTGTTAAAGGTTCAAAATCTTTATCACGGTGGTCAAAATAATGTTATGTTGTTAGGAATGAGAGATATTTAGTCTTGTAAGAGGGGTTATGAGGAGTTATGCACATGTTTATAATGATTGTCTCATGACATCATTTAGTTTTAAATCTTTCCACAAAAGAGTTGATATGATTCTTTGGGTCTCAATCCAAAATAGAAAGGGTTAAATGATGTATAAATTGTAATCATATGTGATATCATAACTCATGTTTCATAATTACCAGATTTAGATAACTGTTTTTCAAGTCAGTTCCATCCAAAAAATGCCAAAGGAAAACTTTTTCAGGGTGCTACAGGAACTTCCACCTATCCTTGATTTTTACCATTACGAGTATTGTTGGAGGATTTTGAAAGATGTGGATCATCCTACCTGGAAGAATGAAATTTCAAGGCATTATCAAGTACACAATCAATATCATAACATGCATATGTGGCTGTACTTTCACCTTCCTGTATCTATCATCCAATTTGTCACACAGATGGGGTTTTAAAAACAATTTTTAATTAACCCGGCGGTATTATTTTCTACTCCATTTTCGCATTGCAGCTAGTTGATTCAAATTTCCTCCATATAGCCAACATATCCAATATCTATCTCCACATAGCCGACATATCCCACTTCTTCAGCAAGTAATCCAGTCTCTTGGTCGTGACAACAGATATCGGTAAAAGTGGACATGTAAACAGAAAGGAACCCAAAGGACCCGAGCTTTTGGAGGCATACGGAAATGTCAAACATGTCTTCGACCAAGCTGGCTGGTATATGTATTGTGCTAAATTAGATGGTTACCACTATGATGTAGCTCATACATTCACTGAAGGATTTTATGGACAAAGGGTTCATATTGCTAATATGATAATGTAGGTTACAAAGGAGTCAATAGAAACAACATGTAATCTCCCTTTCGATGGTGAAAAATGGTTCATGAACAAGTTAATCATAGGTGGGGATGTCAATCAATTTCTGAAACCAGAGCATAGAGATCCAAACTGGGATAAGGGTATTCCTAAGGACTAGATGGTTGATGAATGGTTGGAGGCTTTGCAAATGCTAAAACGCTATATCAAATGTGAAGTACGTTACATTACTGTTTTCCTGTTTCATCTTCAATTTCTCCTTCACTTGTCCGGGATTAAAAGGATGAGTTTTCCATACTATTTCTTGAGGGACCTGAATAAAATGGCTATGAAAATCCAAGCGAATCCCATGACTTCCCCGCATGGTATATATCACTAAGGGTTAATCAAGGTACTCATTAAGGCAGATCTAGAGAAAATACATAGGACATGGGATCAATTCTTGATCCAGTCAGGGTTTGAACCAAAAGTTCATCCACCTGCCCAAAAGTTGTCTGACAAATTTGATGAGCCAATGCAAGTAGCATCATCAAGCACAAGTTAACCTATTGTTTCAAGGAAGAATTAAAGGAAAACCAGTTTGAAGATTCCATATGAACAAGTTGAGGCTACTCCAACCAGTCTGCAAACAGGTGAAGGATCTTCTCATGCGCTGGGTGGAGGTAGGAATCCTTTCCCATATGCACATAAGTTTTATATTAAAAGAAGTAAAAAGTTAGCAGAACCTATGATGTTGAATGAGATTCAATAACTTGAGACAATATAGGTACATTCAAGCCTTGAACAACCTAAAGAACCTACTCCAAAGATTGTTCCTTCTAGTTCTAGTTCTTCTGAAGATGATGCTTATAGATATAAAGTTCTAGTCAGGAAAAGAAGTACTAGGCCACAAAACAAGTTCAAATTGAAATCTAAAGCCATGTATAACCCTGTAATCAAGGATAATGTTATAATAATCGATGAGGAACCCACAAACCCTGAGGTGGAGCCATCAATAAGAAATAAGGTTTCTACAACCATATTTGAGAAGAAGAAACCTAAGAAGGAGGATCTAGCAACAAACAAAAAAGTTCCTACAAAAAAAGAAAGAGTTTCTACAAGACAACAAAGGAAACAAAGTAAACAAAGCAAGAAGGGCCCAAAACCTATGACCAGATCTGAATATGATAAGCCAAAGAAAATGACAAATCTTTCTCAAACAAAGAAAACAAAAAGAAACATTTTGGATCTGTTAGTCGAGGCAGCTAAATCTGTCTTTCAGGGAGAAGTTTTAATTTGAGAGCTTAAATTTCTATGCAAATATTATTTTTTGACTAAAATTTGATTGATGCTTGAAAAAAACCTTTTTGTTTTCATGCACTTATGGTTTTATCTCCCTATGGATAATGTTGGTTGTAACCAGGAAAATAAAAATGCATTAAGTATGCTAAAATATGGTTTTAAAATGGCACCACAGGAACTTACTGTATCTCTCCATAGAGGAAAAATATTGGTGCTACATGAACACTTGTAGCAACCAATTTTGCAGTAAAAGACATAGTTGCATTTTTGTGATGGGGAAAGGAAGAGGATGAGGTAAATGCTTTATGGAATCAAGAGAAGGAGTAAGATATCCTTTTTAAAGTCGATCTACAACCTATTTTTGATGGATGACAATGCAAATCATTTATCTATTTCGAGTTGTCAAAGTGTTGGATCAGATGGATCACAGAGGATCAGATGGATCTCGAAAGACTAGGTGAAGGATGCAACATACCAGCCATGTGTAATCAAGTCAACCAAGGACCTATCTCTATGCAAGGATGTTTCCTAGATTATAGGATCTAAATTGCCCCAGTTTTCCATTCTATATATCAATAGATATAGGCAAAATTCGCCCTCAGGGCCTGTAGGAGTTAGTTTTGAGATATCCTTGAGTATCAGATTGATCATAAATGTATGAAACTGATGTAAAACTCTATATATTTCATGAAGTAGAGGAAGAAGTGGTTGGATCCCTGTTTTGGCTTGATAATTTTATATCTAAAGACTATTTTGATTCATCTTGCCTATCTAAAGACTTCAAATGCTAATAAAGATAATGGTTAGTTTATGTGTTTTTCCTTTGTTTATCATTTTCCTTATGTCTTCTGAAACACTCTGTTGATGTTATATGATTGTATGACAAATGATTATGTGCCAAAAAGGTTGTTTTAAAGGATTTTCAAGAATCTTTGCCACATTGGTGTTTCTTTTCCCTAAATCTTATTTGGAATGAATTTCTAGATAAAGGTTTATTCTACTGCTGCATAAATACATTAAGGAACAAGTTTGTTTATTAGTGTAATTATCAGTTTTGTCCTTCCTTTCTCCCAATCACATCATCCAAAAATTTAAACCACTAATCATTAGTTTTATTTACATGACTTGATGCACCTAGGTAAGTGATCTTAATAGATTAGACCATTATTTCCTTTCAAACCAAGCAAGATCTATCCATATCTAAAACTCTTGTTGAACATTTTGAAACAAGGTGTGCTAGGATTGACTCAATAACAATCTTTAGTGGACTTCTAGCGCTAACAAGCACCAGAGGCATTGTCAGACGTCAAAAGCTGCGAGGCTCCTCCCAGTACACTGGGGAGAATGATTCCATAAGTAAACCATCTTTAAACATTCTGTAAATATGTATATCTGTAAATGTAATACGCATATGTGTAAATATCTTAAAGTCTATTAGCATTCTTATAAGCCAATCATTGTAAACTATAAGAGTGAGAGGGACTTTGTAAATTTCTATATTTCCACCTTATATGAGAGAGGAATTTTGTAATGAGAGTTTCTATATTGCCACCTTATATGATGTAAAGAGTGAGATGAACCTCGTTAGATGGATTCCTAGATAACCACCTTACACTTTGTTATAGAGTGAGAGGAATCTCGTTAGAGAGATTTCTAGATAGCCACCTATATGCATATTGTTTTATAGTGAGAGGAATCTCACTATGAAGATTTATAAGATTTAGACAATACTATGGACAAATGTATTGTCTTGTAATCAAATAAAAGGTTACATATGGATTGAATTGTCTAAGACAACATTTTGTATTCTGAAGAACTGAAAGAGAAGGAACAAAAAGATGAAGGTAGTTGGAAAATGTAGATTATAAGCGGAAAGAGCATCAATGTAATGCAAAACTTTCTAGAGTTGGTAAAGGAGAAGTAACCCTTTTCAGAGAATAAAAGGCATAAAGGTGCATGCTATAAGCATCTTTAAATACTATGTCATGTTTGTGTAGATGTATACCTTGAACACAATCAATCAAGAGAGTTACAAATGATAACAATACAACCAAAATTGTTCTTCAAGGAAGGAACGACAATGGACAGAGTATTCATTCAGGGACTCCTACAGAGACATCAAGAAATATAAGAATAATGAGTCCAAATGGGCAAGGCATAGATAAACATTCCACTTGGTTTCATATTGGTCGAGATGGACTATATTTAGCAATAGAAGATAGGAGTGGATGTTGAAATACAAGATACAAGTACTGCAGATATTCAACGAACAAGACTTTTATCGCCGGGGAATCTATGAGCCAGACCTAGAGCTATTAGTGACAGTGTCAGAGGCCAGAGTCAGAGCCATACTCCGAAAATACAGACATAAGTGAATTGATATAATACCTAAGTTCAAAGACCTAAGATGAAGATTAAATTCCAAAAGAGTCAGCAATATGGAAGAGTGAATTATCATCACTAAGTTGTTGAATATCTATACTTTTGGAGGTCCAAAATTTCTTTATTGGGAAGGTGTGATTCAAGAGGATCTAAGGAATGCTAACAGAGGTCCAGGAGGAACCAAAATGCTCATAGAGGTCCCAGGGTTTCCATAAATGCTCAAAATTAGACCATCTCAAATCGTCCCGAAAACAACATCATTGTGTATGTAAATTTAATGACAAAAATCGACAAGTTAATATTCTGTCATACACTTAGAAACCTAGATATAACTGTCTTGCATGAACTTTGAAATGTTTAAAACCCACATTCAAAAATTACCATAAGCAGAAATACACATTGCTAAGTAATTATGCAATGGAAATAAACACAATGAACACCATTCAATCACCCTTGAATAACTCAGAAATTTAGGCAAATGCCAAGGAAAACCCCAATGTGGGGAAACCAAATGAGAGAGAGAGAGAGATCTTATTATTAAGCTTTAGGAAAATACATATCAACAACAAAATCACAATTTCCAGCAAGAGAAATCCACTTACAACACACTAAAAATAGTCCCAAAAATTATGCCTCATAATTCGTTCCAAGTTTGTACTATTGTAGGACCCTCCCATAAAATTGTACCTCGAAAACGATGCACATAGCCTGCTGTACGAACTGTTCTGTACGACCCAACAAAAACAAGTAAAACCTTCAATACAACCTTGAAAATCGTGCCAAAACTACTTTGATTTCCGTGCCCTCTTTCCCTTGTTGTACAGACTGTACAGATCCGTATAGTACAACCTCCAACAACATAAAAATAACTTATCACTAAAACATAGATGTTCCATTGGGATTTGTGCCCATTTTCTCTTAGGAAATGTGCCCTCTTTCTTGCCCTAATTTTCCTCTCTCAAGCCTACTAAAAAATTCTCTCTCAATGTCCTTCTCTTGTGTCTTGCACACTACCCAATGCATTATTTTATAAATATGAAAATGACATTTTCCCTCCAAAGTGTCTTTTCACCTTCCCCAACCCTAAATCCAAAGGCCAAGATCTAATCTTTCCAATTGCAGTTCAACTGCAGTTCCAACGGGTCCACTCCCTCTGTGTAAATAAAGACATGTTCCCTCTTGAACACTGTACATTATCCTACATCCTCCAAGGCTGACACTGAGAGCAAGTTAACCCTCAACTCTAGAACAAAGAGAACTCCATCAAGCTCCAAGAATCCTCCATACTCCAGTTAGAATCTAACCCTTCCAACTCCACATACAAATCGTGCCATACCACCTTTATTTACCACCTGTTGGTCATGACCTGTCTTTATGATAATTAGGATTATTCGTCAGATTCTCGTCATGTGGCAAGAGGCTCCACTATCCACAATCCATCTAATATCCCCTCCAAATCATTTGCTACCGGCACTGGAAACTAGGGTCACCAAAGAAAATTCCCTGTCATACTTGGAAGAAAAGTCCTCAATGGTTGTTGTAGCAGTTGTCTTAGGCCCCTCTGGTTCCTTCTTCTTCTTCTTCTTCATCTCAGGACAATGAGAAGTACGGTGCCCCAATTGGTTACAACAATAACATATGACTTTACTCAAGTCCCTCCCAAAACTTCCTTTCTTCTTGCTCTTTGTAGTAAGAACAACATTCTCATTAGCTCCATCTGTCTTTAGTCCACTGCTCTGAGATCCTTCCCGGATCTCCTCTTGAGTGAAATCATCCCACAGTCTACTCCAATCTGGAAGATGCTCACGACCCACCACACACTTCATGAAGACTTCCCATTCATTGGTGAAGCCTTTCAAGGCTATCCTCACCAACTCTGAATCCAATATGACCTCTCCAAAAACAACCAACTCATCTTTCACTTGAGCTACTCGAGTAAGATAAGAAGAAACACTCTCCTCCTTACCAATCTCGGTATCATGCAACTTAGCCTTCAAGGCCATCTTTCAGTTCTCATTCTTTGCCTCAAATAAGTTCTTAAGTGTATCCCACATCTCTTTGGCTATCTTCTTCTCAACCAAGTGTGGGATAAGGTGATCCTTCACCGCATCCAGAATAATCCTTTGAGCTTTGGCCTCCTTGACCTCATGCAAATCCAAAGCAACAAGATCTACTGTGGGAACCACAACAACATAACTGACATAGTTCCAAATCTTGTTCTCCTTGAGAAAAACTGACATCTGGACCTTCCACTGCAAATAGTTGGAAATGCCATCCAACCGATTCTCAAATCTAATGCATGCAACCATATTCCTTGTCACAACTCAAGGAAAACAATCACAAATTATCCCCCTTCAAAATTTCCCAAAAATCTCACTACTCACTATCACTTAGAGACCAAGCTATGATACCATGTAAATTTAATGACAAAAATCAACAAACTAATATTTTGTCATACACTTAGCAACCTAGAGATAACTATCTTGCATGAACTCTGAAATGTCTAAAACCCACATTCAGAAATTACCATAAGCATAAATACACATTTCTAAGTAATTATGCAGCGGAAATAAACACAATGAACTTCATTCAATCACCCATGAATAACTCATAAATTTAGGCAAATGCCAGGGAAAACCCTAATGTTGGGAAACCCAATGAGAGAGAGAGAGAGAGATCTTATGATTCAGCTTTAGGAAAATACACATGAGCAACAAAATCACAATTTCTAGCAAGAGAAATCCACTTACAACACACTAAAAACAGTCCCAAAAATTCTTCCTCGTAATCCGTGCCAAGTCCGTACTATTGCACGACCCTCCCATAAAACTATACCTCGAAATCGGTGCACACAGTTAGTTGTATGGACTATTCTATAAGACCAAAAAACAACAAGTAAAACCCTCAATACAACCTCGAAAATCTTGCCAAAAATCCCTCGATTTCCGTGCCCTCTTTCCCTTGATGTACAGACTGTACGGATTGTACGGATCCATACAATACGACCTCCAACAACATGAAAATAACTCAGCACTAAAACATAGATGTTCCCTTGGGATTTGTGCCCACTTTCTATTGGGAAATGTGCCCTCTTTGTTGCCTAATTTTCCTCTCTTAAGCCTACTTGAAAATTCTCTCCCAATCTCCTTCTCTTGTGTCTTGCACACTACCCAATGCATTCTTTTATAAATATGAAAATGACATTCTCCCTCCAAAGTGTCTTTTCACCTTCCTCAACTCTAATCCAAAGGCCAAGATCTAATCTTTCCTTTGCAAGATCAAGGGTCATTATTCATTTCCTCCAAAATAAATCACTTAAAATATTAAAGTACTTTTCACTTTATTACATAAGTGCACTTTATGAAATAAAGTCACTTTAATATTATAAGGTACACTTTATTAAAAAATCACTTTAATAAAATAACCACTTTACAACTTTATAAAAACCCATTACAAAGTTAAGTGCTTAGTAGTGTCAACATAATGTAACATCCGCATACAAGACAAAACATGTAGAGTACCTCTCGAGCTAAAATGCTAACAGTGTAGAGCTCGTCGTTAGCTTTCCAACGATGCAAACAACTGGTCAAACATAGTTCGTTTGCAAAATTTATGAGTAGTTAAAGTTCGGGTCAAACAAGCAATGTCAAAGGTCAAAGGGAAAAAAATAGGTGACATGTGTCACCACTGCAAGGGTGACACATGGCACATGTCCATATATTAGGTGACATGGTAGGTTGAGGGTGCAACTCGTACCATCGATTGACAAGTGGACAAGTCATTTTTTCACAAGTGGCATTGGATAGCCAATGAGGGGCTGCCACGTGACAACCCTTCATAGGCCAATATTGGTTAATGTGTATAAATGTTTTTGGAGTCAATGGGGGTCAAACCTGTGACCTCCCATGGTTTTAACATACCCGCCACAACCAACGCGCCATGAGTTTAGATCTTAACCTACATATGACAAACATTACATTTAAATTTGTATTGATTTGTAAATGAGCGGCAAAGGGCCGAGGGTCTAAGCCCTAGACCCTAGCCCTTAGCCCCTGCTATTGTATACACCATCTAACCAACACTGTAGCACCTGAGGGGCTTAGCCTAATGTTCGCG
>SNQJ01S0014619.1:134554-148587 GCA_010110895.2 Picea sitchensis
ATATATATATATATATATTTAAAATTAACCATAAAATTATCCAACGGATGAGGGGATCGCAAGAATGGAACCCCTAACCTCCGCTATTTTAGCAGGAGGTTTTAACCAATCCACCAAACAATCCATTTGTTATGGAGTTACCTTCGGATTTAGCATTAAGTTGCACTAATTGTTCATTGAGGTTGGCCGACTGGGCCTATTTAAGGGAACAAATTTCAAGACCAACACACATTCCTATGCACAAATATCGAGGAGAACAAAGTACGATATAGGGCATGAATCTCAAGCTAGTATGGATGCATTAAAGTATGTGCAAGTACAAGCCAAGTTTTGTGTTGCACTGTAAAACATGACAAATGGTACTCTGACATAATTTCAAGTATTTTATATCAATTTTGCACGATTTTTCACAAGGATCGTGAATATGATGTTTGTTTTGTGATTTGAGGTCATTTGAAAATTGTTTTTCTCAAATTTTCATTAATGGGCATTTAATGCATTGTTTTCTATGCCAAAAAGGACGTAATTGAGCCAATTTGGATTTTTTTCGACTTTATAGTCAAAATTCTTTGAATTTTGCAAGAATTTCAATGGTGAAGTTATTTTTCGATCTTTAGTAATGGAATTAAACAACATCCATTAAATTGGCATATGTAAGTCATTTTATATGTGATTTTTGTATTTGAGATGGAGAAAGAAGTTTTCATTGGATTGAAGGGAACTTAAAGATGAAACAAAAGTATGTAATTTGAGTTCTTTTATTTCCTGTTGTGTCATCTCACCATCATCAAACAAAACTAATTTTCAGTTTATGAGTTTTTTGGTAAAAAACACATCATCAAAATTATGCAAACCAACCCAATATGATTAGTAAATTCTTTTGGATCAAGTTAGATACTGCATGTATATATGTAAAGAGAGAAGTGGTATCTAAGGATTTTTAGATCAAGTGGTATAAAATATAGTTTTTTCGTGTGTTGCAAGTTGTTGTAGTGATGACATCTAAGAGTTCAACCGGTGAAGATTTTGAAGGATCTTTTTAGGGAAACACGATGAGTAAATTTCTTATGAAATTGAGGCTACAAAAGAACATTAATCGACAAATCCAGAGAGAGAATTTTGAGTTAAGTATGCAGTTGCAAGCTCTTGAGGAAGAGAATCAAAGGTTGCAAGATCAACTGTTATGTCTTGAACATTTCCACATGAATATTTATCATGAAGTAGAAATAAAGTTGGAGATATTGGCACCATAAATAAATAAAGTTGGACAAGCAGAGACTGATAAGTCTCCACTGCAAGAGAGACTATCCCCCTCCAAGAACATGCTCAAGAAAGAAGACTCCTCATATTCCCATCAAGATGGAGAGTGCTTGAGGGTAGCTGAAGCAAAGAGAAATTCAAATGAAGAAGTATTACATCAACAATTATCCTTACCTTCCAGTCTAGCGAAAGGTAACATGTGCAAGTCATCTCCAAGGAAAGATGTGCATGCTACATGAGAAGGAATGGAATTTTTTCCCACTGGTGAATGGTCAAGTTATCCATATGCTTCCTGATGGATTGGTCTTGGCAAAGTGATATATGAAGACATCGAAGACACAATGTCTCATCTCGCCACATGACTGGGATGCGATCAATATTTTTTACTTTCTTAGATTCAAACACAGATTGCTTTGTGGGATCTGGAACCAACACCAGACAAGCAATAAGGGGGTATGGATATGTAAGTTTCTAGCTCAAGTTGGGATGATTTAGTGGAATCGAGCATACATTGTATGTTCGATATTTAAAGGTAAACCTACTCTTAGTTGCAACATTTGAGGATGAAGGCGATGCAATCACATTCTAGAATAGCTAAGTACTTGTGTATTCAAGAGAATATACTCTAGACACAACAATAATTCTTGGTATTCACAAGGAGAGGTTATAAAGGTTACTAGGAATTCCTATAGTTTGGTGTAATGGTTACTTGGATTCAACATCAGATTCAATGTCAGATTCAAAATCAATGTCAGAGGCATTGTCAGAGGTCGAAAGCTGCGAGACTCTTTCCAATACACTAGGGAGAATGTGTCCATAGGTAAACCATCTTTAAATATTTTGTAAATATGTATATTTTTCAATGTAATATGCATGTGTAAATCTCTTAGAGTATATTAGTAGGCTTGTAAGACAATCATTGTAAATTATAACAGTGAGAGGTACTTTGTAAATTTCTATATTTCTACCTTGTATGAGTGAGAGGAATTTTATAAAGAGAGTTTCTATATTTCCACTATATATGATGTAAAAAGTGAGAGGAACCTCGTTAGAGGGGTTCCTAGATAGCCACCTTACACTTTGTTATAGAGTGAGAGGAATCCCGTTAGAGAGATTTCTAGATAGCGACCTATATGCATATTGTTTTACAGTGAGAGGAATCTTGTTATGAACATTTCTAAGATTTAGACAATAGTATGGACAAATGTATTCTTTGTCTTGTAATAAGATAAACGACTACATATGGATCGAATTGTCTAAGACAACATATTTTATTTTGAAGAACTGAAAGCGAAGGAACAAAAGGATGCAAAGAATCAGAAGATGTAGATCAGAACCGGAAAGAGTATCAAAGTAATGCAAAAATTTCTAGAGCTGGTAAAGGAGAAGTAGCCCTATTCAAAGAATAAGAGGCATAAAGGTGCATGCTATAATAATATTTAAATACTATGTCATGTTTGTGTGGATGTATACCTTGAACATAAGCAATCAAGACAAGTACATATGATAACAGTACAAGCATAATTGTTCTTCAAGGCAGAAGCGACAGTGGAAAAAGTATTCATTCAAGGACTCCACATATACATCAAGCAGTACAAGAACAACGAGTCCAAATGGGAAAGACATAGATCAACATTCGACTTGGTTTCATATTGACCAAGATGGACTATCTTCAACAATAGGAGATGGGAGTGGATGTTGAAATACATGATACAAGTATTGCAAAGATTCAATGAACATAACTTTTGTTGTCGGGGAATCTATGAGCCAGAACCAGAGCTATTAGCAATAGTTTTAGAGGCCAGATTTAGAGCCATACTCTAGAAATACAAGAAGAAGTGCATTGATCTAGTACCTAAGATCGAAGACCCAAGATGAAGATTAAATTCCAAAAGTGTCAGCAAGATGGAAGAGTGAATTATTATCACTAAGTTGTTGAATATCTATACTTTTGGAGGTCTAAAAGTTCTTCAGTGGGAAGGTGTGATCTAGGAGGATTTAAGGAATGATCACAGAGGTCTAGGAGGATCCAGAATGCTCACAGAGGTCCAGGAGGATCCATAATTCTCACAAAGGTCCCAGGGGATCCATAAATGCTCAAAATTCGACTGTCTCAAATTGTCTTGAAAACAACATCATTGCATAGAGCTCGTTGTCAGCTTTCCAACGATGCAAACGGCAAGTCAAATGAAGTTCGCATGAAAAATTTATGAGCAGTCAAAGTTTGGGTGAAACATGTAATGTCAAAATTCAAAGGGAAAAAAAGAGGTGACATGTGTCACCACTACACGTGGCACATGTTTGTAAAACATGTGACATGGTGAGCTGAGTTGGCAAGTTGTACCACTGGCTGACAAGTGGACGAGTATTTGTTGACAAGTGGCATTGAATAGCCAATGAGGGGCTGCCTCATGGCAACCCCTCATTGGCCAATATTGGTTAATGTATATAAACATTTTGGGAGTCAATGAGGGTCGAACCCATGACCTCCCATGGTTTTAACATACCCGCAACAACCAACGTGCCATGAGTTTAGGTCTTAACCTACATATGGCAAACATTACATTTAAATTTGTATTGAGTTGTAAATGGGTGACAAAGGGAGCCCCTTGCTATTGTATATACCATGTAGCCAACACCATAACACTCGAGGGGCTTAACCTAATGTTCACGTGGGAGTTGTTATGTTTTGTATACTATATATATATATATATATAGATATAACCACAAAATTTGCCAACGGTTGAGGGGATCATGGGAATGGATCCCCCGACCTCGGCTATTTTAGCGGGATGTTTTAACCAATCTTCCAAACAATCCGTTTGTTACGAAGATACCTCCAAATTTAGCATTAAGTTGCACTAATTTTGCGTGGAGGTTGGTCGATCGGGCCTATATAAGGGCACAAATTTCGAGACCAACACACATCTGCATGCAAAGATATCAAGGTGCACAGAGTCCAAGATAGGGCACGAATCCTAAGGTAGTACATATGCATTGAAGTATGTGCAAGTACACGCCAAGTTTTGTGTTGCACCGTAAAACTATCCAAATGGTACTTTGATGAAATTTCAAGTATTTTATATCAATTTTGCACGATTTTTTGCAAAGATCATGAATATGAGGTCTATTTTTATGATTTGAGTTTATCTGTAAAACTCTTTGCTCAACGTTTCATTAATGGGCATTTAATGCATTGTTTTACATGCCAAAGAGGGCATAATTGAGCCAGTTTGGAAATTTTTAGACTTTGTAGTCAAAATTCTCAAAATTTCGCAAGGATTTCAATGGTGAAGTTATATTTTTTTCTTGAGTAATGGAATTAAAGAGAATCCATTAAATCGGCAATATGCAAGTCATTTTATATGTGATTTTGGTATTTGAGATGGAGAAACCAATTTTCATTGGATTGAAGGGAATTTAAAGATGAAACAAAAGTATGTAATTTGAGTTCTTTTATTTTTTGTTGTGTCTTCTCACCATCATCAAGCAAAGATAATCTTCAGTTTATGAGTTTTTGGGTAAAAAACACATCATCAAAAGTCTACAAACCACCCCAATATGATCAGTAAATTATTTTGGATCAAGTTAGATATTGCGTGTATATATTTAAAGAGAGAAGTGGTATCTAAGGATTTTCGAATCATGCCATCCCTTTTAGGGTGACATTGAGATACAATAAGGAAACTCTGAGGGTTCTAGGTGGAATGTTGGGCATTCAAAGGCCTCATCATGCCTTTAACTTCCAAATCAAGGTGCCAAGTGTCCTCCTCCACCAACGTCTCAGCTCCAAGAAACCATATCTCTCAATGGTGACTTAATATGCTAGGTGGGTGATGTTTTAGGCCCCCAAAGGCTAACATCCAAGTGGGAGGTGCTAAGAGCTCTCTATCTAAGCCTTCCGGAGTGCCTCCAAAGGCAACGACCCCTTTCTTCATTGTGCAACTAGTGGTCACAATCCTGCCCCAAATATGAGGTCTCTGCATCCATCATTGGGCTCCAAAACCCTCATGAATATCTGAACGAATTCATCTCCTGATGAATACTTGTACACTGGGCAAGGTCCCGCAAATAAAAACAGATATGCCCTCTATTGATGATTTCATCTATGTGAGGAATTCTCCAACTTACAAAATTGTGAGATGTGGATCATTGCAGCTATGTGACCTCCTCCATTCAGAGAGTTGAGAATAACTCTAGATGATTATCCAGTTGGAAAGACGATATGTTGAGTTAGACGTGATTGTGGCTGTGCACAAGGGGAATGTGTGAAATCCCAAAGTGTTGGGTGCATTGTCATGTGAACAGAAATGAAGATGATGCATTAGCCTCCTCTGAGCAGCAAAGTTGATGAGAATACTCCAGATGATTCTCCTGTGTGAGGAAGTGGGAAAGAAGATTTGTAGAGTGGACGTGCCTGTGGATGAGTACATGTGAACGTGTGAATATCTGGTTCTTCTTTGTAATGTAGTGAGCCAGAGATATGAAATCCCTATGGATGTGCCCCTAGTGGATGAGCACTAGTGGGCGTATCATATCCCTTTCTATATATTGTTCAAGAGTCAGACCTGCCTGTAACCCTAATTGTTATGTAAAGGGTACAGGTCGGCCCCACCTTATTGTGATTAATAATAAATGTAAAGGATAATTAATCTAGTTAATATTAATTATAATGTGACTTAGAGAGGTTCACCCTGTTGAGCCAATAGGCACTTCTGTTGACATGATTAGGTTAGTATAAGTAAAGGTAAATTCCCCTTTTAGGAAATACATCTTTCATGTGAGTTTGAAAATTTCAACAAGTACACTTCTTTGGGAAAAGTGCACACCTCTCTTGCGCGCTAGAGTTCTAGGGTTTGAGCACCCTCTTGTGTGCTAGGGTTTATCTTGGTGGTGAAGGTATTTCTCTTGAAGAATATAAAAAAGGATTTGGCTGGGTTTTATTCCCTTGTTGAGAAGGGTTTCCCATGATACATCTTGTGTTCTTGTGCATGGTGCTTCTTCTTGTGATCTTGGTTGCTGCAACATTTTATGGTTATGGTTAAATGCTAAAATGGAATGAAATTCATGCTTAAGCTAACTTATTGAAAAATCAACATGGTATCAAAGCATAGGTCTTGAAAGAACCCATTGCACAAGCATCCACCAAGTCTCAACTCACCTTTTGCAGAACCGTACGACCCTTCTAGGGTTTCCAAAAAATTACGTACGACCCTCCTTTCAGTAGTGATTCAACCCTTAATACTTGGACGCTGGGCCCACTTTTGGCATAGAATAGTATGACCTCTTCTAGCGCATCTCCAGAATCTCTCAAAACGAAATTACGAGAAATTTTGATTTTTGGCCCTAGGGTTTCTAGGGTGCCGAAATTTCCTGCAGAATATTATTTCTACATTTCTGAAGAAACGTTCTCCTGAATGAGCAAGCATCTCTGTGACACTATCAAATTGATTTTTGGCAGTCATAAGTCCAAAATAATCCAAGGTTATTAATTCAACCTAATCATTAGGTTTTCAAAATCTAGTTGGCGAGAAATTGAAGAAACCAACCAAGTGAAGAACCGAGCATTAGTAGAAGATAGACTTGATGGAGCAAACAATTTCAGCTCCTAGAAATCAAGGCTTCTAGTCACTCTTGAAGAAGATGACCTCTTGGATGTGACAACTAAAATACTACCAACCACAATTACAGATATAGAGAAGAAGATAAGAAAGGAAGAAGATGTCAAAGCAAGAAAATTAATCATCTACTCAGTAAGAGATCACCTGTTGCCTTGTATTTCCAATCTGAAGACAACCTATGATATGTATGAAGCTCTAAAAGGAATGTTTGAAAGTGAAAACACCCTTAGAGATCTTACCTCAAAGATCCAAGTACCAAGATGACGAAGGGTGACACAGTTTCCATCTTCTTTATGAAGCTATCAGAGATTAAAGAACAACTAGAGACCATTGGGGAAATCATGTCTAATAGAGAACTTGTCTTAACCACTCTCCAGAATCTTCCAAAATCATGGGAGCCCTTAATTCAGAGTATCAGTGGAAGAGAAGCTATACCAACCTTTGATTGTCTATGGATAGATTGTACTCAAGAAGAACTTAGACTTAGAAATAGAGTTGTGGAAGATTCCTCAGAAGAAAATCATTCTCTTGCTCTTCATACAAAGAAGGGAGGAAAATTCAAAAGAAATTCTAGGGAAACATTTAAAGGTGAAAAGTCTTCATCAAATCCAAGTTATCAAAGAAGAGATGTTTCAGAAATTCAATGCTTCAGATGTGACAATTATGGACATTATGCAAGAAACTATCCAACCATGAAGAAGGGAAGACAATATGCTTCCATTGCTGACATTGATCCAGACCCACCTCAAAAGAATGAAGAAAAGAGAGAGGAAAAATACCTCCTCTAAAATTAAAGCATGAATACAAATCAGGTAAATCAACTGATTTCAAATTTTATGGTTGATTGTATTGTATGGGAGCCATCAAAGACTTGGACCATTATCCCTGGTACGGGAGTCCAAACCATATTTGATTGATTATTATGTGAGACAATCAGAGATGTTGTCCTTAAAGAAGAGATAACCATTCAAACAAACCCAAAGAATCTCAGATAGATATTGACAGTAAGACAAGTACCTTCTCCCCCTTCAATAGTTCAAAGGGAGACACACATTATTACAGTTGATCCAGTTTCTTTAGTTGATACGATTAGAGATATTGTAGTAAGACATAATAATTCTACCTAGACTCACTCCGCAAGAGGCAGAGAAACATACTAGCCAAAGGTTTCTCACAAACATAGGGAGTAGTCTATGATGAGACACTTGATCTAGTGAACGTGATACATTTCCATCCGTATTATCATCCATGAGTTGGAAACTATATCAGATAGATAGATTCTTGATGAGTTTGGATTTCAACAAGAGTGTTGCTGATCCAAACCTATATCATCACAGTGTGGTGATGAGATCTTGATTTTGATGACTTATTTAGAAAACCTTGTTGTTGGATAGAAGTAATCCTTGAATTCTGAATTTAATATGAAGAATCTGAGTATGATGCACTACTTCTTGGGACAAGAAGTATAACAGAGGACCGATGAGATTTTCCTGAGTCAAGGAAAATATACAGTGAAAATATTAAAGAAGTTCAGTATGACAGAATGCAAAATCCACCGTGATGGATTTAAAGAAGAAGATTGATGATGATTCAGACGAGACTGATCCACAACTGATTGGATCACTGATGTATCTAGTTAACGCCAGACTTGATTCATGCCATGCAATAAATGTGCTTAGTCATTTCTGTTAGAGTTCAAGCTATTATTAGGTTTATTTTCAATTCACTAGATAACCATAGCATAGATAGGATCACTGAGAAAAACAAAATCATAAGAGACACATCATTTATCCTAGGAAACCCTCATGGGGGAGAAAACCCAACAAAAACTTCCTTAATATAGATAGCCAATACAATGCCAAGAGAATAAACCAAACACTATAGAAAGTCCTCTCCCAAGTAGTGCGCCTCTCTCTCTCTTCCTTCTTCTCCAACTGCAGCTCCAAATTTGCGCTCTGATGAACAAGTGAGTGAGTAAACAAATGAGGCACTAGCCTCCTTTATTTATACAATCTGGAAGGAGCTAAAATGAAGTGTCTTTTCACTGGCAGGACCGACTTTTCTTTCTGGGTGGTTAGAACCACCTTAATTAATTCTGGGGGTCGACTTCTCATTCTTCTTATTACAATTAGGGTTTGACCAATCCACAAAAGGGGATTTGGTCATTTACAATGGCCAACATGATCAATCCACAAAAGGGGATTAATCTAATGAATAATACATCAATAATAAATAGAATACTCTTTGCAGTTACAATATTTCAACACTTCCCCTTAACAAGAAGGGTATTCTACAACAACATCAGGCGAGAGAGAGGGCAACATCATCAACAACATCTTGGAACACTGACTGACGTATCTATAAATCATCAGAAGTTTTTCTCATCATCATCGTTCAAAACATGGGGCTAGAGTAACATCATCATCCTCATCAGCATGAGGTTAAGGTAACATCATCATCATCTTCAGTGTGAGGCTAAAGTAACATCATCATCTTCTTTAGCATGAGGCTAAAGTAATATCATCATCTTATTTAGCATGAGGCTAAAGTAACATCATCAATATCTTTAGCATGAGGATAAAGTAACATCATCATCTTCAACATGAAATATGAAACAACATCATCATCTTCAACATGAAATATGAAGTGGCATCATCATCATCATCTTCTTCAACAAGAAGCTGAAGTGACATCATCATCATCATCTTCAGCAAGAAGCTGAAATGGCATCATCATCATCATCTGCATCAACATGGATTGGTATAACGCTAATACATCATCATCCTCAATAACAACACAAGGCTGATACAACATCAACAACAACAACATCACAACACAAAGGCTGGAGCATCATCATCAACAACAACATCACAACACGAAGGTTGGAGCATCATCAACATCATCACTAGGCTGAGAGTCTTCAGCACGAGGCTGGAATCACAACACGAAGCTGGCTACACAATATCATCAGCATGAAGCTGGAATCACAACACGAGGCTGGAAACACAACATCATCAGCATGAAGCTGACATCACAACACTAGGATGAGAACACATCATCAACACAAGGTTTTCACATCATCAACACAAGGCTGACATCACAACACTAGGTTGGCACATCATCAACACAAGGATGGCATCACAACACTACTCCCCCTTTCGAGGGAGGTCCTTACGGACTACACCAAGCTTATCTCGAAAGTGCTTAAACTTTACACTAGATAGAGGTTTGATCAACACATCAACAACCTGTTCATCCGTGCTAACATACTGGAGCTTTATGGCTCCTCTCTGCACCATATCACAGATGTAATGATATCAGATCTCTATGTGTTTCAACTCATCATGGAACACATCATCTTTATATAACTATGGTTATCACATAGGATCATGGTGGCTTCCATCTCCAGATCAAATAGATCTGTCAACAACATCTGAAGCCATACAACTTCACAACTCGAGGAACATGCAACAATGTATTCCACTTCTTCCGTGCTTAGAGCAATGCTGAATTGCTCCCTACTCTGCCATGAAGTCATGGCTGACCCTAGACTGAAACACCATCCTAAAGTGCTCTTTTTGTCAGAAGCACTTCCAGCTCAATCTGAATCGGTGTAACCACTCAGTCTGAAGTCATGATCTCCATTATAATTGAGACCACAATCCAATGTACCCTTAAGGTACCTCATCACATGTTTTGTAGCAACAATGTGAACACGTCTGGGTTCTACCAGATACTGACTCAAGGCAAAACATATATCTAGCCTAGTATTCGTCAAATACATCACTGAACCAATAATCTGTCTGTACAGAGTAGCATCAACCATTTCTGACAAGGTATCTACCAAGAGCTTCAACTTCATTTCCATGGGTGTGTACATGGATTTATATTTCAACATGTCAAACCTCTTCATTTTAACTGCATACTTCCCTTGGTTAAGGAATATCTTCTCTGTGCTCTGCTAAATTTCAAGACCTACGAGATAATGCATTTAAGTCTTCCATCAAAATCTGTAGCGATCTTCGTCTGCAATTTGTGATGAGATTTTCTTCATCTTGTCAAGAATACATCATCTACATATAGCAGTAACATCATTGTTTCATCATTCATAACCTTGAGATAAAGGTTAGAATCAAATTTACTCTTGGTAAATCCTAAGCTCTTCAGGAAACTGTAAATTCTTCCATATCAAGCTCTAGGAGCTTGCCTCGACACGTACATATCCTTCTTCAAATGGCAGACATGAGTCTTTTTATCTTCAATATTCAAATCAATTTTCTCATTACATTATACCAATCTGGTACACTTGCTCAACTGCAACTCAATCACCACAATCATGTGCTAGCTCTATGTGCTTTCTACAAAGCACTTATCTGTCTCATTGTCTGGGAGTATGTTTTTGATATTATGGTAGCTGCAGGAGGTATTTACCTCCACGTGTAAACCTGACAAGAATAGAATATTCCGGGAAGCAAGAAGAAACCCTAATTAGTTGGCTAATAACCCTAGAAGACAATTCGGCTCAAGAGGATAACTTTTATTAGGTTATTAGCCTCCAAGATAAGAAGTCAGCTGAAGGAAATATTATATACTAAGTAAATAGGCACCCAAAATGAGAAGTCGACCCAGGCAGTTTTCCATATTTAGTATAAATACAGGAGGTCAATCTTCATTCTGTCAAGCATTCTTAGAACTGTAGAAGAACCACTTGTGCGCACTACAGTTGGCCAATTTGTGCTCAAGTTTGGAGGAGAGTTACCGTTGCAGCTAGAAGATTTTGGTTTTGGCTTGGACTATCTCTTGGTTATGGTTTGGACTCTCTAATCAACTTTTTCTTGGTGCGCTATCCTGGGAGAAAGGTGCGCCATGCCACCTTTGTCTTTGGCTATCTAGACTAGGGTTTTCTTCCAGAATGATTCTCTGTCAAGGTTAAGGTGCTCCAGGGTGGCTTCAGCCTATGGTTGGGTGATAGTAGTGATATTGTCTATGGTTAAATGATCACAACCATCATAGTCTAACAGGTTATGGGCCCACACCTCCTTCATTCAATCTAACCACTTGAAGGGAGCATATACATAAGGATACTAAGCTCGTTGAAGAACTGTCGCTAGGGTTTCTAGTAGGAACAGTTACCAAAGCACTGCCGCTAGGGTACTAGCAGGTGTAGTTGCAAAAACCCTAACCCTCTCGTTGAGGCATCTTAAGTGAAGGGATTGACCTAATTTTCGGATAGACTAGTGCACCCTAGTCTAGCGCATCTCCTGATACTCTCAACAAGCAAAAACATCAACTTTGAGTTTTTGGTCAAATCTAGGGTTGACCCAGTCAAGGCAACCATGACTTACTCTATGAAGTCAGAAAACAAGTTATATGGGGCTTCTAACTTTAGAGCGTGGAAGACAAGTATTGACCTCATCCTTGCCAAGAATAAAATGCTGGATATCGTGAAAGGAAATATTGTGGAACCAAAGTTTGAAGAAGGAAAAGAGAAGGAACCGCAGAACGTTGCAGTTATGGAGAAATTCAAAGATAGTGACATCAATGCCATGAGTATCATATTGGGATCTATAAAATGTTGAAATAATGTAACTACAAAGAGTATTCTTATTATTATTGATATATTATTCATAGGATCAATCCCCATTGTGGATTGATCATGTCGGTTATTATAAAAGGACCAAATCCCCTTTTGCGGATTGGTTAAAAGACAATTGTAACAGGCAGAATAAGAAGTCGGCCCCAACAGTTATTAAAGAGACCCAAAAATATAATAAAGGTGGGTTTACCCCCCTAGTTTGAGAAGTCGACCCTGCCAGTGAAGAGACACTTCACATGTGCCAGACTTGTATAAATAAAGGAGGCTAGTGCCTCACTTAAACACAACTCACTTGCTCAGTTTGAGAGACATGTTCTGATTTGATACCGACAAAGGAGACAGAGAGTGGCGCATATCTAGGAGAGGACTTTCTGTTTTAGCATAAGAGATCTCTTGGCATTGTATTGAATATCTATATTAAGGAAGTTTTGCTGGGTTTTCTTCCCCTAGAAGGTTTCCCAGGATAAATGTTGTGTCTCTTGTGATTTTGTATTTTTCAGTGATCTTGGATTATGCTATTGTTATCTAATGAAATGCAAACATCTATAATAATGGCTTAAACATTAACATGGTATCACAACCAAGTTGAAGGAAGCATCTTTCGCAAGAGAAAAACGTCACTGTTGTCGTACCTGCAAATTAGGGTTTTTCAAAAGTGAAACGTTTTATCCCTAAAACTATCTAGAAAGTTGCGCCCTCCCCTAAGGATCAATTTGGCATCATCAACACACCTTTTCAGTGGCTGGATCTCCTGGAAAGTGAAACCCTAGTTTCAAAAAGTACCAGAAGTACCAGAAAACCAGTACCAGAAGTACCAGAGTACCAGAGGTACAAGAAGCACCAGTCCAGAAATCCGCAGAACAGATTTGAAGGAGCAAAAGTTGGATTTTCTCATATCCAAACACACTAGGCAACTCACCTCAGCCAAGCGCATCTCCTGGTAAGTTGAGTTTTTGATTTTGAGCACTTTCATTTTTCGATCATTTTCCTAGCTCCAAGTAAAGATGTCTGCGAGCATTAAGCTTGTTGACAAGTTAGAAGGAGTGGAAAACTTCCATGCCTGGAAGTATAGGATTGGCCTCATTCTTGAAGAGAATGATCTAGCAATATTCGTCAAAGAAGAATTACTGAAACCCGACGATGCTGCAGAAAAGGCAAAGCATCAAAAGGACACAATAAGGGCCAAAATAATCATTGCAGATTCAATGAAAGACCATCTGATTCCTTATGTGTCATCTAAGAAGACCCCAAAAGAAATGTTTGATGCCTTGACCAGACTATATGAAGGAAAGAACATAAACCGGAAGATGAATCTTAGAACTCAACTGAAGAATACAAGGATGCAGAAAGGAGAAATGATTCAAGAATATTTCTCCAGAATCTCAGAATTCAAAGAACAACTCGAAGCTATTGGAGATACCATAGACAAAGATGAAATCATAATGATGGCACTAAATGGTCTCACAAGATCTTGGGATGCCTTCATCTAGACGATATGTGCCAGAAAGGAGAAACTGAAGTTTGACAGTCTATGGGAAGAATGCATCCAAGAAGAA
>SNQJ01S0014620.1:0-15537 GCA_010110895.2 Picea sitchensis
CGGACGACTGGACTGTGGAGTTTTTTACTCTTTTCTTCGATGTGGTTGGTGATGATTTGTTAGATATGGTAGAAGATTCTAGAATTAGAGGAAAGATTCATAGATCCTTAAATTCGACTTTCCTGGCATTGATTCCTAAGGAAAACTCCCCTTGGACTTTTGGGGATTATAGATCCATTGCACTTTGTAATCTTTGTTATAAACTGATCTCCAAAGTGATCGCCAATATAATTAAACATATTCTCTCAAGGGCTTTGTCCGCTGAACAATTGGGCTTCTTGAAGGGTAGAAAGATGTTGGATGCCATTGGGACGACACACAAATGTATCCACAACATCAAAACAACAACAAAAAAAACTCTGTTATTAAAGTTGGATTTGAAAAAGGCTTATGACTGTGTTAGTTGGGATTTTCTTCGTTTAATTCTTGTACAAACTGGTTTTAGTGTTTCTTCTAGTTCATGGATCATGAGTTGTGTGACTAGCGCATCCTTCACGGTGCTGATAAATGGGGAGACCTCGACTTTTTTCAACAGTGAACGTGGTCTTTGACAAGGTTGCCCACTCTCTCCATTATTGTTTATCCTTATTATGGAAAGTCTTTGCATCTTATTGAAACAGGGTCAAGAGGCGGGGAATCTGACCGAGGTTAAGGTTTCTAGAGTTGTTAAAATTCTACACCTTATATTTGTTGATGATGTGCTCATCATGACAAAGGAAACAACTTCAGAATGAAAATTGGTTAAGAACATCTTGGATCAATTCTGTAGCGCCTCGAGCCTAATAATTTACCATAATAAATCTACTTTCCATTATGCGGGGCTTGAGGATGCTGACTTGGTTAGTTTTAAGGAATTATTTGCTTGCAATTTCATGGAGCTGGAACTGGGCTTTAAATACTTGGGGTATTTTCTTAAAGCTAATAAAACCTATTTTGAAGACTGGAGATGGCTACTTATAAAGTTTGAAAGTCGAATAAAGCATTGGTGTAACCGTTGGTTAACCTTGGGAGGCCGGTGCATCTTAGTAAAGGTTGTTTTGGAAATGCAATCGGATTTTTGGATGGCACTTGCAGTGGTTCCTGTCGCGGTTCTCACAAAGATATGTAAATTGATTTTTGACTTTCTCTGGACGGGGGGTTGTAAAGAACATGGCATACATCTTTGCAACTGGGTACGAATTGAAAAACCGAAACCTTTGAGAGGTTGGGGTCTCAGGAACCTTTTCATTTGCAATTGTGCGTTAGCAGCCAACTCTCTGTGGAGAGTCTTGATGGAGGACAAAATCTGGCACTGGGTGATCAAAGACAAATATCTCCCTTACGTATCTATGGCTACTTGGCTTAGATATGCCCAGGCTATTCAACCATTGGCCTCTCACTTTTGGAAAAACCTATTGAAGTCGCTGCCACTCATTACCCACTCGCTAAGTTGGAAGCCTGGAAATGGTTATTCTATACTCATTGGGATGGATAAAATTCTAGGCATTGGTAATGTAGCTATACTATCCCAAGAGCTTTTATTGGCCTTAAAAATACAAAATATTCGCTATTTGTACCAAGCGAGGGCTCAGTTATCTTGGGGCTATATTAGTGATCAATGGAGGTCCAGTGATAATTTGGGACTTACGGGAATTCTGGCATTGGAATGGCAAACCTATATAAGGGCACTTATCTGCTCGGGTGTCCAACTGCGATCCGGGGAAGATATTTTATTGTGGACAAGTGGCGACCAATCGGGATTTCTCTCGGCAAAGAATGTCTACAATGCCTTAGCTCTTAAACTTTGGCCACAACAGATCGCTATTTGGAGAAGACAGTTATGGACCTGGGACTTGGCTTACAAAATCAAACTTTTCTTTTGGTTAGTTTTGGAACGTAAAATCCTCAGTTGGGACTCTTTACAAAAAAGAGGCTAGTATGGCCCGAACATCTGTTCACTATGTTATAGGGATGAGGAGTCCATCTCGCATCTTTTCATCTACTATCCTTTCACTTTAAAGCTGTGGAAAAATTTACATATTTCTTATAATCTTGCCACAAACTAGGGAGGAAATTCTTTAAACAACTGCTTCGAAGACTGGATAAAGGCGGAGAAAGTTTACAAAACCTTACCAATTATTGTATGTAGGCATTTGTGGCTGGAAAGAAACATATGTATTTTTGATAGTTGTTCACCCTCAACTATGAGGGTTAGTATCCAAATCAGAGGGATGATGAAGCCATCCAGTTGCCAGTTGCAAACAAGGACACATAACAGGATAAAGAAGACTCGAGACATTATTTTGGATACTATTTACTGGTTTGATGGAGCTGCGCAACTTAATGGTACACTTTGTGGGGCAGGGGGTGTTATAAAGACTACAGGTAAGACTTCCTATAGATGGACTTTAAACTGTGGGCAGGGCACCAACACCAGGGCGAAACTTCTTGGGGTTTGGGCAACTTTAACTTTAGCACTCCGACTAAACATAGTATGTTTACATGTCCTGGGGGATTCAAAGATTGTCATAGACTAGATAAACCACTTATGTAGTTTACAAGTAACCTTTCTCATGGGCTGGAAGACAAAGATCATAGAACTCATTGCCCTCTTCACTGACATCAAGTTTGATCATATATACAGGGAAGAGAATATGGAGGCGGATGCTCTATCAAAGCTTGCATTACAGGTTCTGGAAGGAAGGATACACTATAGCAAATGGCAGGATGGCCATGAGGGCCCCCCACTTTCAGTACATCTCTATCCATGATGGTCTTAGTCAATGGACCTGTTCCCTTCTTGTTTACATCAGCCCCGATATATTATTCTGTGTTTTTTTTGGTATATTTCCATACTGGATCTATGTAATCTGAATTTTGAATAGCTCGCTGTGGAGGACTTTAGACCTAGTTTTGTACACACTCTGTAACTTTTTGAGTGGGCTGTACTTTTTTCGATGTTTATTATAAGTCTGGACTTGGTGATTATATGATAGATCACAATTCATTTCTGTTTAGAGGATGGATATATAGGCATGACATGATTGTATATTAATATATATATACAATATATATTGATATATTACCATATATTAATATATTGAGGTTGTAACAACCGTGATGAAAGAACCCAATACACAGATACAAAAAGAAAACACTGCAGTTCTCTAAACTGAACGGAATATGGTGCATTCTAAGCTGTTTTGTTTACCAATTCTTCTCGAATGAAACCAGATATAAAGATGGGGATTTACACGCAATTAGGCCTGTAAATTCCTGGGCAAACAGAAACCTCTAAAATACCCATGAAACTGTTTTCTGTCGGTTCCGCTAAAATTGTTCGAGAGTTTCACCTGCTGTATTCACACGGGAGGGAAGCTCCAAGGAAAGCCTTACCGAATTAGCTAATTTTCAAATATAGTTTAGTTTTATTTTTCATACACTATTTAATTTTTTTTATGGTAGCTTTCTTGCAAATGTTTTATACTCAAATTTATAACGTTGCGTGGAGAAGTGAAATATAATTGGGGCATTATTTTATTAATAAACATTATTTTAAATTTAAATTTATTAAATGTAAAGAAAAAAATAAATGAATTTAAATAAATATTTAGACACAAGAAATTAAAATGTATTGTAAAAAATAAGAAGTTAAAATGTAATTATGTAATTACTTCATATTTAAAAGACATATATATCAATTTATTTATCTACTTAAATTAGAGAGAGGTTAAGTAAGATAGAGATTAATGTTTTTTCCATTTAATTTATGCCTCTTCTTTTAAAGTAGCTTGTTAGTATTAATATGGGATAAAAAAGCATATATTCAATAATACTTGTGGTCTGCCCATTGGGGAAACCATATAACAAGGAGAACAATTTCTTGCGGAGGTTTTTATGATTGTTTTTCGAAAATTTTGTCCCTTAGTTGTTTATAGCGGAGGTTGTTAGCGAAGGCGAGTGGTCAAAGGGTTTTGCAAAGGTTTTTTTTTTTTCAATGCGCTTTTAAGGTCAATACACATCGATGTGTACATGAACAATAATGCACTGGTGCACCAATGTTCAAAAGCACCGCCATACTTTATAATAAAAAATACATGCACCGAATAAATTGCACCGGTGTCGTTGAACATTACGCACTGGTGCACCTCACTGTTGTCAGACACATCGCAGTAGGGTAAATAAAAAAATAAATTACCAAATTGATTTTCATTGTTACAGTGCATCTCGTGCTTCCAAACTCTTAAGAAAGCATCAGTGCTCACCATCCTTTCAAAGACGCCCTGGTTCCAGTGTTCTACACCTACTTGGATAGCTCCATTGCTAAATTCCACACATTTCCAAAATTTGAAAATTACTATGAATTTTCATTTCCTCTCAATAGTAAAACCATGCTTCCTCGAGACATAAGAGTCGAAGTAAATTGTTTATTAACTTCCTATTTGCATTTTCATTCAATCAAAATTTGAATTTAGCTTGAAATTTGACATGTTTTTCATTTTTTTTTTCCAATTTCGCGTGGTGCGCCAGAATGCTTCGGCTTGCCCTGAAGCGGTGTGTATTATGTTAAATTCACAGTGAGCACCACCACTAGTGCATCTCATGAATTTAATGTAGCAGTGCAACCATTTTAACCAAACGTTCCGGTACTGTTTACAGAAATGCACCAGGACATATATTGCCTAACTTGGCATAACGTGGCGTCTCATTGAATGCCTCGTTCCTAATGCTCTATCCTTTATAATGCACCGTGGAATAAAACGTCAGTGCTCCACAATCACTGTAGTACTGATGCATTAATAGTAACACATCACACCGCTTTATCTGCGATAATGTAATTTAATATAACGATGCCCATTAGTCCAACAAACACACTGGTGCTGTAAAGACAACAACACCAGGGCAAATTTGTAATAACCAATTAGAGCGGTGCGACTTTATATACACATCGTTGCAATGTGGGGCGGTGTGACAGTGATCGCGATGCATCGGTGCGTAAAGGTTAAACATAGACACCATGACATGTTTTGAAAAATAAACGTCATGGTTCGTCCTATGTGAGGCCCTTTTATTGGTGCATTAATAATACAACACACCACTAGACATCATGCCAGTGCTCTGGTACAATCGACAGATTGGTGCTCTCGGGTTAACAAAGGGAACCATGGATTTGCACACCATAATTTTTAGCGTTGCAGTTTGTCTTTGTTAACGAAATGAACTCACGCGGTTAAAAGCACTGAGCCGATGCAGAGTGTCCTATGGGACCCACAAATACTTAGTGGTGCGACAAGAAATGTGGCACCGATGCGTATTAGTAACAACACTGTAGGGAAGTGTTGTTTTTCTTATATAACACACCGTTTTCGGGGCATAAGTTATGTTTGCGGCACACCGGTTGCTTTTAAATATTTTTTTGCAAAAAAATATTATTTTAATTTTTTTTTTAAATATACGTCATTTATATATGTATTTGTTTTATAATTTCAGTTTATTTTATCTTTTTTTTTTCCTCGGAAAAATTAATAATTTCATTATATTATAACAAAATTACATACACAGATATATACAAGCTATTAGAAACAACCTTGTATATATTATCCAACAAATTGTAGTTCTAAACTAATGATGCATACCAAACATCATTACTTCTAGTATCTTTTCCAATTGTTCCATATTCAATCCCAAAATACAAGTAAAGCACCGACATTTAGCCCTCAAAATAGTGGGTGTATCCCACCAACCAACAATATTGTACCATAAAAACATTACATACAATCCAGTAATTACACATATAGTTTTCCTTCATAAAAATAAAGATGCCAAGATAATCAAATATCCTGAATATCATGAAAAGGTCTATGATAGAAGCCACAAATTTTGGTTGATGAATGTTCTTCAATATACCATTGTCCATATGCTAGCTACGTGGCTTCTTTGGAAAGCCCGTCCACCAATTGGTTCCGCTCCCTGTAAATATGTGAGAATGAAATGGAGTCAAATAAACCTTTTATACGAAGTACATCCTCTAACATCGAAAACAGTCGAGAAACATGGCATCTATGGACACCATTTGCCCAGTTGATGGTTATGAAAGAATCACCAAAAACTTGAAATTTCTTGCAACCTTGCTCCACTGCAAATAATAATAATAGTTTTAAGGCCAGTAATTCCGAGTAGTTATTTGTGCCTGCCCCCAAGCCATCTTTGAAAGTGTAGTAATGTGAATTTGTGATGTAGAGGCAACCACGCTCGCCACACATGAGCTAATATGATGACGAAGCACCATCAAAATAACCCCACAGATGGTTATTGTCAAAGTTCTCCTCCCTGATAGAACGTGGGTGAGCTATAACTCCTCCACTCAGGCTGTGTAAGGAATCCAAGATCCCAATACTGTTGACAACGACCCTCTCGACTGATATGTATTCATCATGGAATATAAAGCTATTCCGAGTAATCCATATCCCCCAGGCCAGAATTATAGGGAAGGCCTTGATCTCACTGTATCCCCTCTCATATAGCCACGACTACAAAGCCGTTTCAAAAGTGTTTCCTTGCCAGAACCCGAGAGTGGGCATCAAAATCTTGGCAAATGCCCAAACATCCATAACATAGGAACATTGTAAAAAAGATGCTCCACTGTTTCAAAGTGTGTTTTACAGAGAGCACATCGTCCTGGGGCAAATAAAATTCGTTTTTGTAAATTATCCCAAGCAGGTAATTTATTTGCCAAAATCAACCAGATCAAAAGCTTCCCTTTCACCAGACAATGTTGTTTCCATATATTCTTCCACCACCAAAGAGTTTCTCTCTGATGTAAATCCACACTTAATTTAATGTATCCCGCACGAGGGGTATATTCGCCAGCCCCATCACCATCCCAAAGTAATTCATCATCTCTATCAACCAACCGAATAGAGGCATCCCTGAGAGCATGTAAATATCTGTCTGAGTGAATGAGGTCCTCCTCAGGGAGACCTAGCCTGCGCCCCGACAACCAACCTTAATGCCAAAATTAGTTTGTATGGAGTCACCGACCTGTGCAAGATTGTAGTAACCGCCCTGAGCCAATCTATTCCATGTCCATGCAGGTAATAAATTCCCCAACTTGCAACCCGACCACGGATCCATACCAAGACGAACCGACCGACCTGAACCGACCCTCCATACCAGGATATTCCCAATTAGATCAAAATCCTTAATCACAACTTTCCAGATAATGGAAATACCAGACGAATTTTTGTTTGTATTTTGAATCCAATCTAGAGTAGTGAGAGGTGCAATGTATTTTTGATATACTACTCTAGTCTAGAGGATAGTAGTTTTTATCAAACACCATGAGCACTTCACTGTAAGAGATTTTGAAAATAAGAAAATATTCTTCAATCCCCAACCCCCTAAAGCCTTCAGAACAACAATCCGCTCCCATCTAACCCAAGGCAACACCTTTGTATCTTTGTTCCCTTGCCACATATAAGAAAAACACAACCTCTTGACCTTTTCCAAAATGCCTTTTGGAATCCAAGATAAAGACATCTAGTATACCGGGATAGCCTCCAACACTGCCTTCACTAGAACTAATCGACCAGCCTGGGACAACCAATGGTGGCTCCAAAACTTTAATCTTTTTTCTAATTTTGCAATAAGCCACAACCAGTCCGTCTTCCGATAGTCATTTGGTTTTAATTGAAACCCAAGATATTTCAATCCCTCATCCAAATCAAAAACCTGAAAGGGGAGCCTAGAAGTGATGTATAAAGACTCCCCCCAATCCAAATATGCAAGGGTAATACTAGATTTTTGTTCATTGATTAACATACCCATCGTCTGTTTAAAAAGAGTTAAGCCATCACAAATCTTTTCAGTATCCATTCTAGAGACATCACAAACAATTAATATATCATCAACAAAGAGTAAATGAGAGATATGTAAACCCGAAGAGATCTTTATGCCTCTAAAATTTCCTGAAGACTTTGCCTCGTTCAAAAAACAACTGAGACATTTAGCTACCAGTAGAAAAATGAGTGGAGACAAGGGGAACCCCTGTCTAACGCCCCTATCTTCTTTGAAGAATGAGGATGCTATACCATTAATCAAAATGGAGAAAGAAACAGTTGTAGGGCAGCCCATAACCCAATTTGTGAAGGCCACCCCAAAACCAAGGTGTATCAACATCATCCGAATATAAATCCAATTTACCCTATCATAAGCTTTCGATAGGTCAATTTTTACAACCCCCCTTTAATTTTTCTACTTTTCATGCTATGTAAGCTTTCTTGTGCAACCCCAATAGCCTCATGAATCTGTCTACCCGCTAGGAAGCCAAACTGTTCACTTGAAATATTCCTAGAAAGAATATCTTTTAGTCTCCTACTAATAACTTTAGAGATGATCTTGTAAAGATAGTTTCATAAAGAAATAGGCCGAAAATCATCAAAGAAGGAGGGGTTATCGGTCTTGGGTATTAATGCTATGAAAGTGGAATTTAGTGGTTCATGAATATGACCATTTTTCCTTGATTCTTCACCACTTTTAAAATATTGCTTCCCAACAAGTCATAAAAACCCATATAAAATTCAATCGGCCAATCGTCAGGACCTGGGATTTTACCTTTTTGAAAAGAATGCAAGACTTCCAATAATTCCTTTTCTGAGACCTCCTCCATCGAGTACAAATGCTCTTCCTCCTCAACAAAACAAGGGAATAACCTGGAAACTTTAACAATTTCAGCAATGGAGGTTCCCTCTTGTGCCTTGAAAAGATCTTTAAATGTGTAATGCCTAGTGCATACATGCCCTCAAAGGAATTGACAATTTGACCATCACCCTGATTTAGTCCCCATATAATTTTTGTCATTTTCCTAAATTTGGCATAAGAGTGAAATAATTTTGTATTCTCATCCCCACAGGTAAGCCAAATAACACGAATTTTTAGTCTCCACAAGGCTTCCTTATCTGCGAGTAGAGCCCTTTGCCTAAATTCTAATCTGACCAGATCTTCCTTGCCCTCACTGGTACAAAACCCTTGACCATTGCCATCCTACCAATATAATAGAGTCTGTTCAATTAGTTTTAATTCCTACTCCTCTTTTTCTTTTTTATCGTGTGCCCAAGTGATGGTTGCCTGCTTGATTCTTTTCAAATTTTCCAAAAAAAGTACATCAACATGAGTATTTGGATTTTTCCCGATGAGTATCCATAGCTTACGAACCAATGCTTGATATTCCGGATCCTTCAACCATCCCTCAAAAAATTTAAAAGGATTGGGAACACGACATACCCTACCACACAACTCCAAGACAATCATATTGGTCTGATTCACCGCTACAGGAAACCAATTGACGAACAAGTGCCATGGATTCAACACGCTCCTCCGCCAGAATGTAATGATCCAGTCGTTTAGCAACATGATATTCACCAGTCCGTCTATTCTTCCAAGTCGGCTTTAGTTTTATTGGCTCAATCTCCAGCAACCCATTTTGATCCAGGAAGTGAATAAAGTAATTGGTCAAGGGATCTGGGTTTGTTATAGGACCCCAAACCTCCGCCGCACCCAAGGAGAAGTTAAAATCGCCACCCATAACAACATCCTTAGCAGAAAACCAAGAACATTTTGCCAAGGATTCCCAATAAAGCTGCCTATCAGAGTAAGGACTGTAGATGTTTACCAACATCAAAGAACGACCCAACTCAGTAGAGAAAACATTGAGACCGATCCCCGATTGAAAACCCCAAACCCATTCACAGTTGCATTTCTTAAGAGACCACCCTGTGGCCAATCCCCCAGAGCGCCCCTTTGCATCCATCGCCACAAAGGACCAACATGGAATCATAGATTCTAACGACATGGCCAATGATTCACTAATCCCCAGATTTTCTTGTAGAAAAATAACATCTGGAGAGACAACATCAAATAACCTTTTTAAAGACGATTTTTTAGCAAGGTTCACCAACCCACGACAATTAAAAGATAGGATTTTCATAGGGAAACCACTTCATGGGATTGCTTTTCTCTAAGCACCCATTCAATGGAAGATTGTCTACCTGAGGCCAAGTCAATTCTGGCCCGATCTTGTGCCAAGAGTAAGTGTGATTTCCTGCCCCGACCTTGAGTCAATAAAGGAGCCCGTGGTAAATATCCTAAACCACGTCCAACGAGCTCCTCATCAACACCCACACAATAGTCTTCATTTAAAATGGACCTGTTACGAAGAGAATAATAGACCCTACTACCATAAGATGATGAGTTTCCAGAGGTCGATTGGGAGCAAAGTTGGGGAAAGGTTCCAGTCAATTCCAATGGGGAGGTAGAAAGGGATGGAGTGGGCTCCGCAACAGTGGTGAGACCATCAAAATAAATACTCGAAGTACCCACAGCCTCAACAGTTTTCATAGAGGAAGAAACCATTAAATCACAAATGAACCTCGACTCCTTGTTACTCACATGAGTAACAATTGAAGTGATAAGTGGAGGAGGGTAAAAATCCCCAACAATAGGAACTTTACAAAATACCTCCACAGAGAACGACAAAGGGGGACCAGTGGAGAAACCCAAAGATGAAGTAGCAACATCCCCCAAACTACCCAACAAATACAAAAAATCAGAATTTAAATTAGAGACAACCGAAGTATTGGTAGTCGACAACTTACCGGACAACAGTAGGGACCTTAAACAAGCCTTTTTTGTTGTCATTTGTACCTAAGACAGATTCGTGCCCTTTCCAAGCGGGCCAATACCAGTAGAAGTACATGGATGCCACCCCTTGCCCAATCCCGAATAAAGAACCTTTGTAGCCTCCACAGAGATATCCCCTGAAACCCCAGTCGCCAAGTCCGAAAGCCTTGGCGCAACAAGTAGATCTTCACCCGTTGAGCCCCAGAACTTCCCCTTGAAAGGAAATCTACACTCCGCAACACCGTGTCCATAGATATGGAATCTATGTCACCTGAAGGGAATGCCTTCATAGCCCAAAGGATAGATAAAGGATCCAAATGCCGTCTCAATAGTCAATTCTTTAAGTAGCCCCGGACGAAGATCCAACCTCACTAAGATCCTGGCCATATACATCAAACTAGTCTCCTTAAAAGACATATCCACTTTAATATAGTTTCCCAATTTGTTTCCAATGGCCGACAATCGCACAGAGTTCCAATACTGCATAGGGAGGCCCGAAAAATGAACCCAGATGGGTACCACATCCACCTGCTCCCATTTAGCATCAAAATTTGGAGTCCATCTTTTAAGTATAATTGGCGTGCCAGCCATAATCCAAATTTTTGACAAAACCCAGGACACATCTTCCCTGGCAGAGAAAAGGAAAGCAGACCAACCCTTAGTTAGAAGCCTGGTACTTGGAGGTCGCATGAGATTATCCCCCCATGTATTATCCACCCAAGACCTCAGGAAAATAGTTCCCAAATACTTCCCACACGTCCTGCCCACCACCGCCATATCAAATAACTCCACCACACGATCCATATCAATGTCCTCACCAAATACCAGGCTTTCCGAATTAATCCTGTCCCGTGCACACTGAGTACCTCTGTGTGTTGTATTCTTGCGCCCCCCCGTAGACTTTTGACCCATCGAAGCCCTTGCCCTAGAAAAATATTGAGTACCGGTATTATGTAGAGGTGATTCAAGTATCACTGTAGCCTTGGTTGCCACCCCTACCCCCTAAAAATACTCCCCCACCGTCATCGCAACCTCTGGAAAAGAGCCCGCGTCGTTGATAATCTTTGACGGAGAGAAAGGGACATTTGAGACTGACTGCAGGAAACCCTTCTGTTGTGTACCCCAACTATCCCATTCAAAGAGAGCCCCAGGCTCAAGACCATTTCACCCTAAACCACCGTCAACCAGAGACGAAAAATGTTCCAACCCATGACCCAAACCAGTCAAAGAATCCATAGGAAACCCACTAACCAGCTCTGAGAAAAATACCAAACTTTCCGAAGAAGACAAATCAGTCTTTTTCGATATATCTGAGCTCGAGGCTGTTGAAAACACAGGTACCGAACCCACTACCAAAAACCTCTCCGAAACGCTGACAAGGAGATTTGGATCCCCTGCCAATAGATTCCCCCACTACCCACCCAGATCCAACAAAATCTCTGAGTCCCTTGTCGCCTCCATTCATGCGGAGTGAATGTGTGGAAGAGAGCATTCAATTTTTTTTAGGAGAAGCGCCCCCAAAAACCCAATTCAGCAATAACAAGCCACGCTGGACCAATTCAGAACCGACCCTCAGCCGTGGCCCCTCCCATGAACCAACAAGCTACCACCACAAAAATACTGTGCGAAACCCTAACCGCCATTGCCATCACCCAACTTCAATTTATTTTATCTCTATATATGTGCATAACGATATTTGTATGTGAATCTGAGATGACAATAACAATGAAAGGAGGAGGAGTAGTCACAACAACAGGTCGAGACACACACATTTATGCATGAGCAGGGGGCTAGTGAGAGGGAGAGGGAGTTGCTCCCTTACCCTCTTTCACAGCTGACACATAAAACATTTTATGGATAGTGTCCTCCTGAAGTTCTATGAGGAGGGTACATCCCTTATGGGGAACTCTTTATTGTTACAACAGTTGATCTGTCACCTGGATCATGCGAGACAAGGGTTCAGGGTCGGTCCTGATCTGTGGTATCATCCCACAGAGGAAGATATCTATTTCATCACTGGTTTGTCTATGAGGGGGGAGTATATACTCCATTTCCCTATGCTACAACCTAGTGTTGCAAAAGAGACTCAACTAGAATATGTGAAGAGATATGTCGGTTCACATGTTCATTCGACTTCAGAGTTCTAGGTTCGAGCTGGTTAGTTGCATATATCTTCATTTGAGAGAGAGGACATTAAGTTCCTTTGTCTTATTCTCTCGACATTGTCACAGTATAGCTCTGATGGGCAGTGCATTAGTTTCTCTATGTTGTATTATGTAGATATTTTATTGTAGATGCCTCAATTGATTAGGTGGACATATGTTTTTTTGAGACAATTTTTTTGTGCATTAGATCATTGTCGCGTTGTTTTTTCTGGGACGAGATTCTTCCCATTCATTTAAGAATTATATACACTATTTTTTGAGAGGGTTCATGCCACTCGGCCAGTAGTACCTCACTTTCCTACTAGGCCTATGTTTGATGTGCATATGCACATGTGGGGACAATTGATGCCCAAAATAGACCAATACGAGTTTCCCGTTTCTCCGGTTGGTAGGGAGGTATCTAATTTATTGGCTAGCGAGGACAATCATGTCCTCGATATTGCATATTACTTGTACACGAGGATAGATAGGAGAGCATGTAAAAATATCTTATTTATAGTAGAGGACCCACCAGATGAGAGAGTTAATATTATCGTTATGATTTGATCAATCTATTTGCATATTTTATGTCTTATTTAACTCACATGTAATTTATTGTAACATTTTGTTTCAATTGTATTATTATTATTATCTATTGTTTTGTAGATATTAGCACATATGTTGGGGATGTGCCTCCCTAATGTGAGGATGAGGCAAAGGACCAACCTCTAGTAGTATAGAGACCCCGTATGCCACATAGGATAGATATGAGAGTTTGGCTAGAGGTGGCGAATCAACTATGCTGTGTCGTGACTAGTCACAGAGTGGTACCCGCACCTGTTAGAGACATATTATAGGTAGAGGATCTCTCTACTATATGGTGGTGTTTGCCTTGTGACATGACGATGTTGATGCGTTATACTGTTGGTGCCGTCAACCTCATTGAGATGTTGAGGGGTGCTTCTCATGATCCCACTACATCTAGATCAGAAATAGACCCATCCACATCCTCTACTCAACCACATGGTCCTCCTCCTCCTCCTGATTCTACTCCACATGAGTTGGCTGCACCATCTATAGATCCTATTGATTCCCCTCCACATGAGTTGGCTGCACCATCTATCGATCCTATTGCTTCCCCTCCACATGTGTTTGAACTTGCATCCATGTTTTATCCTCCTCCTCCTCCTCCTGCTCTTGCTTCCCCTCCACATGTGTCTGAACCTGCATACACATCTAATCCTCCGCCTCCTCCTCCTGCTACTGCTTCTCCTCCACATGCGTCACCATATTAAATTGATTCCCCCCCTCCTCCACTTGTGTCACCATCTAACAATAGTTGTCTTTATCCTAGTCCAATGTGTCATCATCCATCGATCCCCTTCCTCCTCCACATGTGTCACAAGATTTTGATGCTTTGGACACTATGTTCACATAGAGTAGTATTGCACATCTTCATGATATTGATATAGAGACATTTGATAGTGCACTTTTTCTAACACTTATTTTTGAGATAGTTTTTCTTGATAGAGGCTTTACCTTTGGTGGCAGAGACAATGATGCACCTAGCTCTGGTGGTGGACCTAGCTAGTAGTGATATTGATTGTTTTATATTTGACTCGAGATATATATATGACATGTTTATTGCAGATTTTTTTGAGATGTATGTTTGACATGTATATTCATATCTATATCGCTCATGTATATTATGTTTTCATATAATGTTGTGGTTCTTGTTGTTGTTTGATTTATAAAATGTATTATCAACATAGGTGTTAAAAAATTCAGGATCATCGAACATAGGTCCCCCATATAAATCAAACAATTATGACATTTCCTTCTCCTTCTTTGTGTCATATGCCCTATTTCAATATGTTGGTGTCATTATGTCAGGTCTCTAGGTTTTTTTTGGTTTACCCTTAAAATCAGATGCAACTCTTCTATAAAGGTGGTCTTTTGGGAGAATACCCTTGAACAATCGTACACTAACTTTCGTAGGTGTTTGAACCACCTAGAATTTATAGAAGGTCCATAACATTTACATCGATGATACCCTTTTGTTATAAGACATGCGGTGTTATCATATACATAGCATGTTAGTGTCAAAAATATAGTTTCACCAAATGAAGTATGCCAAATAAAATTACAGATATAAAAAAATTCATGAACATGCTTACCAGAGAAAACTCATAGTCCTGGATAATCATGTGTGGTGTACACACATATTCCATACAATGTAAAAGACCTCTTCATTGGGATGGGTTTTGATACATCATATACATGTATCCCTTCCCACAATTTCTTAAATTCATCGATCAATGGTTGGAGGTAGAAATCCACTCTCTTCACTTGTCTTCTACCCGGTACTATAAGAGCCAACATAAGATGTTCATTCTTCATGGACAACCATGGGGGGATATTGTCATTGATCACTACCACTAGCCAAATAGAATAGTTGGTGTTTTGGAGGGAATACATGTTAAGTCCATCCATAACTATGCTCAATTGGAGGCTCCGTACTTCATCCTTGAATTTATCAGGCCATGTATCCTCTATATGCTTCATGTTTATTAAATATGCTTGGATTCACATAACTCCTGGCACACTTCTATGTAAGGCATGCCACCCCTACAACATGGATAATTGTTGGGAATGAAAGAGTCTTTGAAACCTTGGAATTATAGGCATGTGCCTCAATATCTTATGAGGAGGACCATGTGCCTTACCCTTGTTTTTT